>VYZP01063175.1:0-22656 GCA_013400635.1 Hypocryptadius cinnamomeus
GGCCGGGGCTGCGGGGGCTGCCCGGGCTCGGGGCTGCGCCGCCCGCTAATGAAACACAGCACGCCCCAAACGTGAACTCTGCTCCGTCCCGTGCCAGCCGCTCGCTCGCGTCCCGCCTGCGACGCCGGCTGCTCCCGGTGCAGCTGTTGTGGCAGCGCTCGACACGGGGCGGGGGCGGCGGAGCAGCGCGCTCGGTGTGTGACAGCCAGAGCCGCCGGAGCGCTCCGCCCGCCGCAGGACCCTGGACTACAACCCGGAGCCTGCCGGGAGGAAGCGCAGGGACGCACCGCAGGAAGCGGGCACGGCGGCGCCGCCGTAGCGCTGCCGCGGTCCCGCGCGGCCGCCCCTGAGTCACCGGAGCGGCTTGTGCGGGGCCGAGCGGCGGGGCTGGGCCGGTTCCTCCTCCGGCCTGCTCTGCCGTGCTGCCCGTGACCCCTGGGAAGCACAGCCCGGCCGGAGGAAGCAGCGAGAGCGGCGCCTGCGGAACGTGAGCGGAGCTGTGGGCGAGGGGGGGTGTGCGGTGCCGGGCGGTGCTGGGCGATGCTGCTGCTGCCTATCGCTGCCTCTTAACAGCACCCCAGCTACTACGGCGTGCCCTTAAGAGGTGTTGCCCGCCAAGGGAGGGACCCCGTTCGAGAACTCTTTTTCTTGGAACGAAGATTAAAATACTGGTCATTGATGTAGCGATTTTATTTTCGTCAATTTTGTGTTCTCTGCAGATAGTATTGTATGATTTTTAAAAAGACGTCAATCTGGCATTGAAATTTCATAACTCAATTGGCAAAAATTATCTGCGTTTGCTTGTTGCAAAGTGCCGTGATGCTAATTTTAAAACACCTAAATAGACGTTTATTTTGAGAATAGATAGTAATATCATCATTGCCTATCACTACATGTATTGAAAGCACTAGCAGGTATGGCAAGGGAAGTCTCATAAACAGCAAACAGTATTTACATTTTCGTTTTAAGTATGCTTTTAAAGTTTAATTAATCATTACAATAGTACTGGTAAGTTTTGCAACTAGGTTGCAAGCTGCTGAAAGAGGATCTGAGGTTCACTTCTTCAAAAGCACATGTGATGGGAATATAGTGGACCTCATGAATGCTGTGTTGCCACTGCTGCTAATAATTTTTAGAAGTCAGGCATGATTGTTTGTTCCCTATAAAATGAAGCATCCAGAACAAGCAGTTAGCTTCTGGAAATAGTTTCAGTGACCTCTTGTCACAGATTTGATCTCAGATTTGGGGAGACCTGTATATGTGGACATATTCAGATTGGTATACACACAAATAACAAATCTGTAGTTTTAAGAAGCAAATTTATATAGCCCAAACAAATTACTCTTATGGAATTCCACAGAGGTTCAATTATTCAACAAATTCAACAAATTATTGTACTCTTAGCTTTCATAGTATCATTCTCAAATCAAAATTAACAATTCTTTGGTTGTTTGGTGAGTTTCAAAGGAACAAAAACCTCTCCAACAACCTAGGAGCACAGCTTTCCTATATTACTGTCCTGAGTCCTGTATATCCTTCTTTTATGTGCTTGCACTCATATTTTCCAAGCTGCCAAACCTCATGGGGAGACCAAAATGCTGTGTCTTAAACCTCTGATACATTGATAATCTTAGTGAGAGTGTGAAGGGGATGACCCAGAAAATAAAATATTATTGGGATAAAATTTTATTTGCCTGACTGTGGTAGCCACATATATATTTGAGTGGTGCCTGGTGAGCAAAGGAACACCTGTCAGGTTCTGAAGACCTACTTGTATCTCCATAGCTGAACTTAGGAGTGGAACACACAGACATTGCACTGGCACAAAGCAGCAATTTTACAAGCAGAGAAACACACTGTTCTTTTCTTTTTAACCATCTGGTGTAATGACTTCTTTCAGGAGTGTTCATTGAAAGGCAGAGATAATTATTCAACTGAGCATTAGGAAAAGGAATGGGATAATTGCCATGAATGCATATATCAGTCAATAGTTGGAGGACCTTTTACTTGTAAAAGAATGCTGGGTAGCATGTGGATAACTGTTGATCTCCAGTTATAGAGTCCCTTTAATTTCCAGCAGATTCAAAGATCACAAACAACTGCCCTGTAAAAAGAAGCCAGAAAAACAATCCTACGTGGCAACAATGAGGTAAGTTGCAAGGCATTTTAGACTAAAATAATTTACATTCATATTTTCAAGCAGGTTATTTGCACTTTGGAAAGAAATTATTCAAAATTCTGTGAAAAAACCCACACAGATGCTCTCTCAAAAACTGTACTTGTTTGGCTGTTGTGGATCACTGAATTTGATCAGAATTCCCTGCTGAAAACCCAGAAATTACTCACAGAGTAACATGAATAATATGCATACATGAGTAATGGTATTAAAATAATATGTATAGATGAGTTAGTAGCAAGCTTAGAATGTTCATCTTCTATTCAGTTTGTATTAATCTTGCAAGTAAAGAAGGATAAAAGGAAAACTGTATGAAGTGCAACAAAGACAAGTGCCAAACTCTGCACCTAGAATGGGGCAATCCTGGATGTACAGACAGACTGGGGAACAAGAGGCTGGAGAGCAGTGCCACAGAGAGGGACATGGGGGTCCTGGTCAATGGCAAGTTGAACATGAGCCAGCAGTGCCCTGGCAGCCAGGAGGGACATCCCTGTCCTGGGGGCACCAGGGACAGCACAGCCAGCCCGGCAAGGGAGGGATTGTCCCGCTGTGCTCTGATGCAGCCTCACCTCATGGTTGTTCTGTGCAGGTTTATAAGAATATGGTGTAAGAAGGATATAAAGCTGTTAGAGAGTGTCCAAAGAAGAGCTACAAAGGGCCTTGAGGGAGGAGCAGCTGAGGTCACTTGGTCTGTTCAGGCTGGAGAAGAAGGGTGTGTGAGGTCTCCCAGCTGTCTACAGCTTCCTGACTAGGGGCAGTGGAGGGGCAAAGCACTGATCTCTTGTCTCTGGTGACCAGTGACAGGACTCAAGGGAATGGCATGAAGCTGTGGCAGGGGGTTTAGGCTGGGTGTTAGGAAATATCTAACTCTATCAGCCAAAGGGTGGTTGGGCAGTGGAACATGCTCCCCAGGGAAATTGTCACAGCACCAAGCCTGATGTGTTTGGACAATGCCCTCAGGCACGTGGTGGAATTTTGGGGCCTTTCCTGTGCAGAGCCAGGAGTTGGACTTCAGTGATCCTCATTAGTCCCTTCCAACTCAGGATATCCTATCCTGTGTGAAGAACATTTGAGAGGCTATCTTTCTAGAAGCTGCTTTTTAAGAGCTTCTGTTTAGTTCCAAGATCACGAGGATCCAGAAACTTCTGCCTTAAACTAAATCTACACTCACAGTTAGCTGATAGGTAGCACCTAGCATCTGACATTGCCACTTTCTCACAAGTTCTAGATGTATCAGTTCAGCTGTTGCTGAGATTGTTGCATTCCTGCATTACTCCATTTGGCATGTTTCTTTTGCTCCACCTGTGTGTTATAACCTTAGTGTGATCAGCATTGCATTTTCTGTACTGATGACCATTATCAAGCAGATATACAAACTATTGACAAAATGTCCAGCAAATCAGTTATAAAAATTGTTCCTTCTGTGTGGTGCTTGAGCAACAGAAAAAGCAAGCATTTTATTTCCTCCTTCCTGCCAGAGCTTTTGAGAAGGCACCTTCTCTCCTTTTTGCTTCCCAGTTAAGGTAGAGCTCCTGCAATGCTGAAAACACTGAATCTCTGTACAAATTTGCTTTCTACTTTCAGCTGGATACACTTGGTGGAGTATGTAAATGTTCAATCAAAAATGTATTACTGAGAAAATAGGAAACAATGAACACTCTAAAGAACTACTCTAGATTTATTTCACAAAACAATGGAATCCAAACTTAACCAAAAAGAGTGAAAAGCAAGTAAACACAGAAACTGGGTACAAGAAACACCTGTCTTGATAGTTGAAAGTAATTTGCCAAAGTGCTAAAGTCTTCCTTATTTACTTACTTAAATGAAAATGTACTTAATATTTTGGGACTTTTGATCAAGAGAGAAAACTGTACATGGGTTTAATGACAACCTTTCCTGTTACTTGTTTTAAAGGTGTTTTCACTTCTGTAAGCTTCCAGGAAGAGTTATGGGAATCCGCCTACTGCGCTTCACCTCTGTGGTGATCATCGTTTTGCTTCTTGTGGCAGGTGCTTTAACAGCTTTGCTTCCCACTATCAAAGATGACAAACTGCCCAACTCAAGAAGGGAACCAAAAACCCAGACTCAGTCTGCCCTGGATTCATTCACTCTTATTATGCAGACATACAATAGAACTGACTTACTGCTAAAGCTTTTAAATCATTATCAAGCAATCCCCCACCTACATAAAGTAATTGTTGTGTGGAACAACATTGGTGAGAAGACACCAGAGGAAATGTGGAATTCCTTGGGGCCTCATCCTGTCCCTGTTGTCTTTAAAGTTCAAACTGTAAATCGTATGAGAAACAGACTGCAGAATTTCCCTGACCTGGAAACAAAAGGTAATCAGCAGTTCATATCACCATTACTAATATTCTTTTCATGCTTGAAATCTGAATGCTAAAAGAGAGATGGTTGAGTTATACTGTTTAATAAATCAATGGATCTTTTGGACCACTTCATAGAGTGTGGGTAGTATAGAGGAACCCTGTGCTATGATGTCAGGTGCACACCACCACCAGACTGTCAGTGAAGAGTAAAGGAAAGAAAAGAGGAATGTCAAATGCACTTCAAGGTCTTTTGCAACTGTTCTCCATTTCTTTTGTGAGGCAGACAGGTAGCACGTAGTTCAGCTGCTCTTCTTTCTGTACCATAAACTGAAATTCAAAATGCATGTTGTTTGTTGAGTGTCTGCACTAATCTGGACTTAAGTCATCTGGTAAAGATTTGATTTAGTCCATTCCTCTTACGACTAAGTTCTCAAGCATGTTCTGCTCTTCTGAGAAACTTCCCTCCCCAGCTGTCTGGCTTTCTATCTCGAATTACACACTCTTTTATTTAAGAGTACTTTCCCCAGTCTCCTGGGTATTCATCTAAATATTCTTCCTAAGCTCTTTCTAGGACGTGTACAACAATAAATCCTGTTTGTTTCAAGTGGAAAAACCCCCCATATGTTGCATTACAGACCTGACCTTACTCATGATTAGTGAAGGTAATTGTATTTATTGCCCCCTTCCTATCATGCCTGCTAGTCCAAACACATGATTTCTAGGAAGACACTGGAAACTTCAACTTCCCAAGTGTTTTACTTACTGTAGTAAGATCTGTGCTAAATGTAAACTTTAAAAGTTTTAATGCATCTGCAGTTCAGATCTAAGAATATCCTTCCTTTTCCACTTCCTGGCAGTCTTTTGTCTAAAACTTAAGGCAAAGAGTCTTCCTTCTGTAGTTAATAATACTGAATGTTGCCTGGGCAATTTAACTTGCTTAGGTAGTAGTGTATATGCTAAAGAAAAGTATCTAACTCTATTCTAGTTGTATCTTTACACAAAATTAGTAGAATTTTAAGTTGCTTTGCCAAACACTCCCAAGTTTTCTAACACATATTTCTCCAGCTGTACTACAGATGATCAAAGGTTGTTGAGTTTGTCACAGCCTGGCAAATAATCTAAAACTTAGGTTTGCTTCCAGTTACCACAAAGCTGTAAGCTTGCTTTAGCTTTGAAATCTAATTATGTTTTATCAATCTACTTTCAAGGAATTGCAATTCAGCTTAATAGTTGTAGAAATTTCGTATTTCATTTGTCAAATATTGTGCTGCATACTGTGCTCATGTATTTAATCTTTCGATCAATTAAAAGTTTTTCTCTTATTTTCCTCCCTTCAGCTGTTTTAATGATGGATGATGACACACTCGTCAGTGCTCATGACCTTGCTTTTGCCTTTTCCGTTTGGCAGGTAATCTTTTGCATCTTGGCAGGCAGTATTTGTGTGCTGCACTTGAGATTAATAGTTTTAGTTCGAGCAATACTCCACCATACTGTTTTACCATTGGTTTTCTAGCTTTAAAGTTAGATTTTAGGGAGTTTGAAGCATTGAATAGTAGAAATAGTAAAGTCATTCTTTAGTAGTATCTGTATCTGTTATCTGTAACTTTAAAATTTTAGCTCTTACTTTACAAAACCATGAAGTTGTTAACTGCTGAATTTATTTAAATGTGTAGTAGTCCGTGTGTTTTGTTTTGCAAAACACAAGAAATTGTCTGTAAAGTTATTTTCAGTGCCAAATACACAGCTGCCAATTGTGGGTAGATGTTTTGTTGGCACTATGTGATGTGGAATGAGGCAGACTATCAGTTTTGTGAAACTGTATTTAATTGCAACATTTATGCAGATCAAAGGACCACATGCCAACAATTTAATTCTTTCCTGGCAATAATGTTGTCCTCCTTTCATTTAAAAAATGCATAAATCTCTCTTATGAACGCACTTAAGTGAACCCCACACTGTGAAATATGTGTTGAATTTTTTTTCTTTCAGCAATTTCCAGAGCATATAGTGGGATTTGTTCCTAGAAAGCACATTTCTACTCCTTCAGGCGTATACAGCTATGGCAGCTTTGAACTGCAGAACCCTGGATTTGGGAATGGAGATCAGTATTCTATGGTGCTTATCGGTGCAGCATTTTTTCACAGTGGGTATTTAGAAGACTTTCAACAGCAGCCAGAAGCAGTTTATGCCTTAATAGATGAAACTCAAAACTGTGATGATATTGCCATGAATTTTCTGGTAGCCAAGCATACTGGAAAGCCTTCAGGAGTGTTTGTGAAGCCTGTTGACATAAGAAATTTAGAAAAAGACACTAACAGTGGCTATTCTGGAATGTGGCACCGAGCAGAGCATTTGTTACAGAGATCCTACTGTGTAAATAAACTTGTTAATATTTATGATGGCATGCCCTTAAAATATTCTAATATCATGATTTCTCAGTTTGGTTTTCCTAATTATGCCAATCACAAAAATAAAATGTAAGCCAATGAATTTAAGGTGTTAAATGTTAAACAATACTCAGTGAATTGTACTGAGTTCAAGGAGAGAAGAAGGTGTAATTACTGCATCTTGGCAATCCCTCTTTGTAGCCTCTGATTTTGTCTCCACTGAGCTTTTTTTGTATTTTCTTTCCTTTCTAACTAATTCACAAAGGTAAGTTTTGAGAAAAGTTAAAGAATATATAATCACGCTTAGCTGTGATAAAATCATCCTCTTTCCTTAAAACCTGAAAAGCTACTGTAATTAATTAGGTCAGTTCTTCAGAAACAGACAAAAATGCACTCCTATTCTTCAGATCTTAACATTTGGATATTTTTTCCCTTGAATATACATATCCAGTCAGATGAGGTCTAAGCATATTTGTGACAGTTATATTTTGAGATGCTTCCTTGCCTTCCCACTCCTCACCTGCTCCTACCCAGTTTCCAGTGAAGCTGTAGAAGAGCTACAGTGAACTGCTGGCCAGGCTTCTGGCCTCCTGTACAAAACCCTCTAGAAGTTTGTATATAAGCTACTCGGTGTTCTGAGATGTTCTTGAAACTGCTATGAAAGCCAGAAGAGTACCTCACCTTAATCTCAGATAGTCCTCAAACCATTGCCTACAATATCTACTCCTGCTCAGTTAATGGAAAAAGATCTCTGATGTGGCTTTTTTTTCTATTATTGATTTGCCTGGAGTTGCTGAAACACTGCAAGCAGCTGAAAGGAAAATCCTATAGGTTGGACATAAAAGAAACATGAATACATGAAATATGAAACTTATATAAGCAGCCAGAAGAAGAGGATGGAACGTTACTTACTAATATTCTCTTTAGTACTTAGTTTTATTTTGATATCTTGCATATATGTTGTTACAAACATGCACCCAGGAAAATCCTCAATTAGTTAAAAATTTCTTATTTACAGTTCCTAGTAAGAGCAGGGTGTTCAACATTTATTACAGTGTACATTTTGTAATTTTACAGGTCTATTGGTTTTTTTAGCTTCTCTTTCAATGAGTATTTACTTTTTAGTTCCTTTTTTTCCTCTGTTTTTGGTGGCTATGACAAGAGTTAAAATGTACAATAAATGGGTAAAGCATTGTAAAAAAAAAAATATTTTAAGGTACAGTGGTATTTGACAGGGATGGACTGTTATCAGTCTCTGAATTCCCTGACATTATTTATAGCAAGAAACAGAGCTGCTGTTAATGGCTTTTGTTGGATTGGGACTCTGTAATTCTGGAAACCTTCTATTGACATAGACAGGGCAAACCTTTTCCAGTGAAGTTGCAGAAGGGTTGGGCTTTTTTTTTTTTGGCATGTGGAGGAGAGAATAAAAGACAGTGATTTTCCTGGGTCACAGAATCAGATTTGGCATCCAAAGCAGATTTAGTTTCATCTGCATCAGCTTTTAATTGATTCTTAGAATCAGTTCAAAGGTAGCTGTGGGCAGCCAGTCACAGCTAATACCTAGTACACAAATAGCATCTGCACAAATGGTATATAATTCTATCATGTTTTGTAATAAGTTAGCTGAACAAAGAGTGAAAAATATGACAAGTTCTTTACAGCAGGGTGTGAGTCTTTGGGGGGAATGAAGGAATCTTTTGCCTTGTTCTATCAGTATTAAAGGATTTGATTTCTGTTCAGTGAAGTCTTCCTAGTACTTTTGTAAGATTTAAAGGGCAGAATCTTAACATGGCAATGTAAAGTCTGCTTAATTTTGTTGTAATAGTGAAAAGTAGTTTTTAATTATTGTGCTGTAGTGCTAAGTAGTATACAAACAGGTCTATGATCTTTCCAGAAATGCAAATTTCCATGATTTCTGTTCTGTGCAGTATCAACTAGAGTTGTGAAGACTCACAGTCATTGTTAACCTTATCTTTGAAATGTGAAATTAACTATCAACTCAGCCAAACCTTAGTATTGGGCTCTTTGTTAGAGCGAAAGAGTTGTTTTGAATTCTTCTGTATCAGTGAAAGAATTAACAGAACAAGCTTTTAATGATACTGTTAAATTTAATTTGCACCATTGTAAAATAAAATACAGAAAGCAGACTTGTGATGTATTTATTGACCAAAAATTTTAGTGTTAAGATGTCTAAAGTAAGCTCACAGTTTGCATACTCATGAGAAGCACCAAGATTTCTTTTTTTAAAAAAAATATGTATTTGTTGGCACATACAGTCATTTAATTTAGGTAAGGCCTACTTATGAAGGAAGAAGAGGCATAAAATAACTGACAGCCTTCATCATTTAGTCTTAGCTAGCAAAGAAAATACAAAGATAAGAGTTAAGTTCCAGCCATAATTCATTGTACTTTGGAACCAAAAGGGATTGTTTGCTTATTTTTTAAAAGTAGATTTTTTTATCCCTTAGTAGTTACAAAAATGTCTTAAGACTCTTACTGAAAATAAATTACCAAAAAATTGTATTTTAAACAAAATAATATGCATGTGATTATTTCTTTGAGAGATTATGTCATTTGGTAATATTTTGGAGCCTAAACACAATCATCACCACCTCTGAACCGTTCTGTTGAACGGTTAATGCAACACAGGATTTTAAACATGGTATCTAAAATATATATTTTTAAAAATCAGGATATAGTGCTAAAATGCACAAGAAAATTGCTTCTTTACAAAAAAATGCCACAAGATGTCACTGCAGCCTTGATATTTGATCTCAAATGTTAAAACAAGTACATAGTATTAATCAGAATAAATAAGTTGTAGTAGTTTAAAATATTCTTCAAGCTAGCATTTTACAAAATGAAACTCATGAAATAATCATACTAATAGCTATGACACACTACTGGAATTGAAAAAACACAGAGGTTATTTTGCACATATTTTTACAGGGAAGAAATGTTTATTTCTGATGCTTACAAAGGCTGCAGCTAATTGCCACAAATGAGAACTTTTCTACAATGAAAACTGTATTTTTAATTTTGCAGAAGACATATAAGCAGTCTATAAGAATTTGACAGCTGGGCTTCAGTATCTAGTAATATTTGCCTCCTAGATTCACCAGTCTAGCTGGATGGGTTTACATATCTTAGGCTTTATCACAAACTCTGTTTCTACAGGTTCTGGATACCGGATCTTAGGCTGTAGACTGCTCCATCTTTCCCAAGAGTGTTGCTAAAGCTATTTTGAGTATGCTCATTCAAACTGCCCTTAAGCAAAGTGCAACACTGACTTAGAAATGTGTTACATTCAACTGTAGTGAAAGTCTTAATAAAAAAGGGCATTAAAAAAAATGCAGTTCAGGACAATATACCTTAATACCCTCTCTCTCACACAGGATATAGTACCCCTCAGAGAATTGCTTGTAAAAAAAAAAAACACTAGTGAAATACTTGATTTTGTTAAGGGTTACACACTAGTGAAAGTTGTAAAGAACAGTCTAAAGAAAGATAAACACTGATTTCCATGAAAAGGAACAACCCTCCAACAACCTTTATTTAATTTGCTGGTACATAAGACTGCAGTCTCATTCTTGTGAACGTCTTGTATGGAATAGCACTTACTACTGAAAAGGAGCTTTTCTCAGGTTTCAGAATCAGGCACAAACGGGGTCATATTTAGCACATTAGTTTCGGAGCTTTTCCAAAAAAGTTGAAAAAAGCAGTGTAAGAACACAAGTACAAAGCATTAGAATCAACACAAAAATGAAGCAAATACAAAACAGCTGCATCGTCTTCCGTAGTCCTTCCCCTTATTTGTAAAGCTTTAAAGATTATCCAGTGCTTATGACACCAGATTAAAAACTGAAGAGTCAGAAGTGTTTCACACTCATGTTTAGCCTCATCAGCAGACACACCAGGATTAATTGTATGCACTGGTGGTTACAGTAGGTTATTTATAGTGTCAGGGGAAAGCTGGTGATACAAGTGTGAACCTCAGGGCTGCGTATGGCTTTGTATTACAACATCTTTTAAAGGTGTTTCAAGAGTGGAGGTTTTTTGCTTGTTCGGGGGAAGAGTGACTTTTTTAACCACCCTTTTTTTCCCTCCTCAAGGAACCTCTCCGTTGTAACTTTTGCTTTAGGTGTAAAACTGAGACAGACAGTCTACCCAGTTTGGCACTTACCAGTTCTTTCTAAAAGGGAGAGGCGGAAGAACGCGCCCAGAGCTCGGACCAGCGCGTTAGGAGAGCTCCGCGCCTCAGGCGTGCGCGGCTCCTCTCACCCCCCGCAAGCGGCTCCCGGCCCCTCCGCCACCGCCCGGGCGGGAAGCGGCGGCCGCGGGGGGCCTGGGGCGGGACGATCCCCGGGATATCGCCAGCTCATTGGCTGCATGCATACCAGGGCGGCCTCTGATTGGTCAACCGACCTGTCTGTCACGACAAAGGGTGTCCCAGGTAGCGCAATGGGCGCTCCGCCGGCTCCCTCGCGCCTGAGGCGGCCCCGCCGCTCCGCCTGCCCCCGTCCGCAGCCCGCCCGCGCTGCTGAAGTAGCGCTCCGGCTCAGCCCCACTCCGAGCTGTAGGCGACACCCGCCCGGTGCCCGTGGGGCGCTCTGCCACAGGCCACCCCCGGGCGGGGAAAAGCGGCCCAAGCGCAGCGGGGCGCGGCGGCGCTGCCCGGGCAGGCGGGGCGGAGGGCGGGGCGGTGCCGGGCTCAGGGCCGCTGCCTGCCGGAGCAGCGGCGCTGCCGGGCCGGGGAGCGGGGGGAGCACGGGGGGCCGGCCACTCGCAGCGTCAGTCCTGGGCCGGGCGACACAAAGGCTCCGTAACGCGGTTGCCAGAGCGCCGCCGGTCGCCTGGTAACCGCCCGCTGCCGCTTTATCCGGGGGCGTCTCCTGGCTGGGGGNGCTGCCGAGCGGCTCCCGGCAGCGCGGGGGGCCCGGCGGGGGCAGGGCCCGCGGGCGGAGCGCTCCGGGCGCTCCCGCCGCCGCTCACGCAGCAGAAAAAGGAGCGGTGGAGCCTCTTCCGCCCCGCGGTGACAGGCGTGCCCCGAGGCGGCGGCCGGCTGCCTTCGCTGTCCGACACTGTGCCTCTAATCTGTCTTTCAGATCGGTTGTACTTCGCTACTTTACGAACTAAACCGAAAAGTACCGTAAATACCCACTACTTCTGTACCGATGAGGAACTGGTATATGAAAAGTAAGTGTTGCGGTTTGCATATTCAAAGTGATCACCTGAGAGTCTCCCCAACACACTTTGATATATTCTATAGAATATTTTTGCCCCCTTGGGTTACTTGCACAGAATATGAGCATGAAGTTAGTCCGAATATGTTTATTTATTAGCTGAAACTAGTTTAACAAGGTGACACTTTAAAAAAGACCCATAAAAACACCTGCAAGGCCAATTAAATGGCTTAAATCATGGTTGAGCTCGAAGAAGGATATCTGAGCCTTGTAAGATTTGTTTAAAACATGGAGGTCTATTTGGACTAATTGCACTTTATTGAATGGTGTCTTAAATAGAATACTTATTTGGCACGAATAGATAAACAGTAGTTTGTTTTATATTTCCTGTAATTTCCTGTATAGAGAGTATGAAGTTTACAGAATCGTAAGAATGCGATGTTTAGATGTGCTCTTTAAGAGCGTCTGCAACTTCTTTTATAACTCTGGTTTTATTAGAGGGTTTTGAGATAGCACTTCTTGATGACTTTTGTATCTTTAGAACAGCAGAAAAAACATTTTCTGTGAAGTAAAAGGTTCATGTTTGTAAGACACTGACTTCACATAGAAGGTAAAAAATAAAACTGATTATAGTTGTGAATACTATTTAAGGATATAAAAAACATCAAACAGATAAAGTAATCACTCTGTGCTGTGGCTAAAAAGTTGGTGCTTTGGACTGCATTTCAAGACCAACTGTTTCCTCTGTGATGATATATCCCTACCTGCTTGACATGGAGTTTGCTCCAGCAGAAGTGAAACAAAAAGTGTATTCCTATTTTAAGCATAACTTGCTTTCCAAATGATTTGAAGCAATTGTGAACATCAGTCATTCTTCCATCCTTTCTCCAGTGACCAGCACTGCTTTTGTGAAGATGTAAACCAATATTCCTTGGTTTTTAGCTTCATTTCTTTGCGCAGCTTGTAGTTTCAGGGTATCTGTTCTAGACGTTTTCTTATCTTAAGCTGTGTGTCTTCTACTGGAGTGCCCAATAGTTCATTCTGAAAGCTGACTTTTGTAACGGGCTGCTTGCATTGGGAGTAAGTTCTTTATGATCTTTAATGATCATTGAGGAATTTTGATTGGAAGAGACCTTTGGAGTATCCTAAGGGAGGGTTGACCTAATATTGAAAGCAGAACTCCATTGGGGAAGGTCCTGAGCAATTTGTGTGGTATGAAAGTGTTATACTTGCTTTAAGAAAGGAAACTTGTAGATCTTCCAGATTTCAGTATTATGTTTTATTTCTTAATGTGCTTTTAGGAAGTGTGAAGGGCTCTTGCGTGGCATTTGATCTTGTGGGTAGGAAGGGGGAGCAGTTCTGTACTGTTGGTTACAGATGGCTATACTAGCCAAGGCCTGTAACTGAGGTATTTGTGTAAGGACAGTGTCATGTTTAAAAAAAAATATACTGAAAAATTTGAGAGGGTGTGGGGGAGAAAGTAATTTTCTATAACATGAAGAGGAAATTCTGTAGGTATATTCCTTAACCAGTGTTAACTACTTATGAAGGTGTAACCTGATACCAGATATAATTACTGGGTAATGGAAGGAGGCAAAGTTTCCTTTATCTTCTAGGGCACAACTAAAGACTTTGAACACGTAACTCCTGGTGTATGTTCTAAATTGATAGTTCCTAATCTGTTTGGCCCATTTTAAAGTTGTTGTCCTGTATCTGACACCATAAAGATATTCTCCCTTTGTGCTCATAAAATGCTGAAGTGTGGTATGAAAATAAGTGACAGTTACCAGGTGGTACCAAGGAATTGTGTAATAACCTTTTACATATCATTGCTAAATTTTCCCCTGGTATTTGTATTGCAGCACCCATCCCTATCAGTGTCTGCAATATTTGGTAATGCCTGATCTTTTTTTTTTTTTTTCTTTTCCCTCATATCTAAGGAGATTTATGTGGTCTCAGGGAAGTAAAAGCAAGTGTCAGTAGGGTTACCGTGTTATGTATATTTTAAATATCTTTCTGAATTTGGAATGCTAGAGGTAAATTGAGGAATAGAATGCAAGACTCAGTTCTTGGGGAAGTGCTAATTTTACTATAGCTTCCCTTATGCTCATCAACAAGCTTGACATCAGTCAGTCCCTTGTGTTTCCCCGGCTGCACACAAAGCGGGGGGCCTGACAGGGCTTGTCTGCAAGCAGTAGTAGGGTGTAACTTTAGTATAACAGATCAGATGGTCTCATCACTTCCTCAAAAATGCAGTCTTCTTTCTGAGAAAGTGATTAGAAGTATTTGTTGCATGATAGCAAAGTAAGAATTTCGAAATGCCGTAGCTCAGAACAGTGGTTTGCAGAATCTTCATGGAAATGGCCTCCTTGGGTGGTTCTTGTGGTCAGAATTCCACAGCCACTTATCCTTTTCAATCAAATTACTTGTTCAGAGAGTTCTCAGGAGGGGGATAGGAGATGTCTGCTCAGGCATGAAATCCTCAGCACCTGTGAGGTGTGTAAGTAATTGCATTAATAAAGTTGTTTATTGATTTAACTTTGCTTAGATGCATCATTGTAATGACAAGACAAAGATACTTCATTGTACTTGGAAGTAAACTGCTTTTCTTTCAGCTCTTTTTCTGTTTAAATTGCTTTTCTTTGGGCTCTTATTCTGTTAGCTTGTTACAGAATTTTATTTGGCTGACTTTACAGAGGTGTTAGTTTGCTTCACTGAAGCAATATCTGATCTGAAAACCTCATGAATATGTAGGTTTGGAGTTGCCTGATTAGAGAGCCTGTTACTGGATCACATAGTACTTAAAAACTCATTATTTTGCTTCCCTTTTTTTTTCCCCACTCTTGAAGGGGCATAAGGAAGTAATTTTTATATTAGTACTATACCCATTTATTAAACAAAAGAGCTGTAGTGCTAGATCTGATGGTTTGGGGTTGACTTGCTCCTGTGCCTAGTCACATGATTTATCACTAAATTATACACAAAGTGGGGTTATGTAATCTTGAGCACTTTAGACTTCAGTTCTCACTTGAAGTTTTCAACTGTTCTAATGACTTCATAATACTGTCTAACTTAAACATTCGCACTAAAAAGATAATAAAGATGTTCTTAAAACCATTTAAACCTATCTTAAATTGCTAGCAGACTAGGAACTTGCTACTAGAACTGTCACTATTTTAGTTAAATGTGCTACAATTTAACCTTGAACCTATTATGCCAGAGAAATTATATACAAATGCCTCAGTTAAAAGAACAAGTAACCTGAATGGAATGATACAATTCTGAAATCTCTTCTTTGATAGTTCTGTTTCTGTAGGATTTTCTGAGTCTTTCTGAAACTTTGAGGTTTTTCCTGAGAAAGTCTGCACTACTTCTTATAAGCGAACACAGTCTTTCAGGATAGTGTAGTACAGGTAACTATTGCTTCAGAAAAATGGAGTTAATGAGAAAAAAAAAATTCATCTTGATGAAGATTGTCATTTGGCAGATAGACAAACCTTGCCTTGGCAAGACCTCAGTTAATGAGTTAGGCACTAGTAAGAAGCTTTTTATTCTCTAAGAATAGCATCTTTCATGTTTCACCTTCCAGTAAACAGATCTGGGTTGTGAATACTACACTTGACTGGTTAACTTGGCTTTCACATAGTTTTATCAAAGCAGTTTTATCAAACTTTTAATGTCCTTTTTATTTCTGAGTAGTTTTCTCAAACAAAGTCAGAATTTAAGTACTGTGGAACAGGAGTCTCATCCTGATGATTTATAATGGCCTTCATAAATCATAATGGTTTTATTCAGTCGTTTGTTCTGACTTTGGATCTCTTGTATACCCAGCTTTTGCAGATCTAATCTCTGACATGGTGTAAGCAGCAATAGAAGTAGTAAATATGATAGTCTCTGTAAATCATGCTTTACACTGAAACATTCTTTCAAGCTGTGGTATGTTACTTGCCCATTTCACAGCAGTCTTCATGAGAGCTACTTCAGTTATGTAGCAGTAGAGCAAGACTCTCAAGTGCTTAGCTACAACAATATTAAATGAGTACTGTTTCTTCTACCACATGTGTATTTGCAAAGAAACTGTTTGTCTTTCCTGTGACAGGAGTAAGGGTTAGCCTGTCCCGTTTGGCTTTGGTTAAATGCTGCTTTTCTGTGGCTCTCTAGTAACAGAGCTTGCATAGGAAACCTGAACTACTCAATCTTTCTGTGCCTTAAATCATTGGAAAGGAAAAAGAAAACTTAAACTTAGCCTTGTTACAATAATCAGAGCTGTCACTTCACACAGAAAGCCATTCACATCAGTAATTTTGAAAACTTGACCTTGACTATTAGATGACCAAGACAACTTAGTAAGATTGAGTCCAAAATTAAAACAAGGAAATTCTCCACCTTAATTTTATACATTACTTTACCATATCTGTATCTGTCTTTGCTTTTTCATAAGTACAAGATAAAAGCATTTGCCAGTAGTGCTGAGGAGATTTTTCTTTTGTTTGCAGTAAAAGAGTACCAGAATAAAATAGCAGCTTTCTAAGCTCCAGTTTTATGTTAGATGGGAATGTAGCTTGTCTAGGAAATCCTTTATGTGCATCTTGGCCTCTGTCAAGATGACTTTTTTTCAAGGGGCCTAGGTTTCTGATATGACCTGAAGGTTCTATAGGGCAACTTTTTATGGGATGACCTCTTCATTGTTAATTTGTTTTTGATATCAAGGAGCACTGGATTAAAAAATTGTGTATCTGGAATAATTATTTTAATTATCTGTTACTTAGATCTGTGAGTTGTTGGATTTTGAAGAATCAGGATCTTGAGGAGGATTTGGAACTTCCAAGATGAAATGGGCATAATACCTGGGGGTTTTTGCGTAATCCAGGGCCTCTGCACTGTTCCTACCTTCAGCTATTTCCAGGGTTATGTTTGCTGTGTCATCCTTGGTCTGTTGAGAGGCACGCAATCCCTAAGCAGCATTAAGTGTTAGGAATTTAGTCTCAGCCCAATTAAGGAAGCTCCTAACAATTCACGTGTTACTGGAATCAGTGGACGAGAGGATGAAAACAGTGCTCACCTTTTTTCATGTGCTTAAGAAGTGGGGAGGAGAAACACACTTCAGGAAACTGGAGTTGAAGAAAGAAGCCTGAATAGGTAAGATTTCCCAAGCAGCAGTTAGGTTGTAATGAATGTGCAGACTGATTCTCTCTCATCCAGAGAGTTTGTTGCATGTGAGAAGTGTTCAGCTTGTGATTTGAAGGAAATAGCTGAATAGTCAGGTGGCCACTTCTGCAGCACCTGGGCCTTGTGCTGTTAAATAGCCAGGCTCAGAACAGATGCAGCAGCGCCCTTGGAGGGTCGTAACCTGAATGTTCCTGCCTAGGAAAGAGGGAGGGAGGAGCAAGGGAAGGATGAATCACAATAAGAGAAACAGTCTCATTGCTTAATTTTAATAGAAGCTGGGCATTTGTAAAGTGCTGAAAAATTAGCCAAGTTTTGCAGTTAGGGAGCTGTATTTTTCTCATTTCACCAGTAAGCTGTATTTTTCTTATTTCACCACTTATTTCTTATTTCTCCTTATTTTCACCATGTTCTTGGGTTTTATCTTTTGACTTAAGTAATTGCAAGCTTGGGGGGGCTCTTGTTTTGGCAGGAAAGTGGCTTTATATGATTGCAAGCCTTCAAGAAGGCAAACTTCATACTTTAACGAGTATACTTTAACTTTGTGCTCCAGTTCTGGGATATGTACTCCAGAAAATGATTGCAGTTATGAAATGGTGCCTCTGTTTTCAAGTTACTAAACCAATGACTGAACAAGGTGGCAAACAAGAAACATCATGCCCTGATGGGAAGTGAGTGGCACTATAAAGCTACTGCTCTGTAGGGAAAAAGTATCAGGCATCTGGAGTAAAGTATAAGTAATACATTTTATTTTTGAAAGATGATATCCTGGCCTGATAGATTGATGAAGGTTAATATGAACCTTAACAAATTGGAGAGATGGACAATCACCAACTGCATGAAATTCAGCAAGGGCAGGTGCCAGATTCTGCACCTGGAATGTGACAACCCTGGATGTAGAGGCAGCCTGGGGAATGAGAGGCCAGAGAGCAGCGCCACAGAAAGGAACCTCAGCATGCTCTGTGATTCTGTGGAGTTTATCAATTCAGTTAAAAGTCTGCTGGGCTATAATATTCCTTCAGTGAATGGCACCATTTAATCATTCAGGATGGGAAATCTGTTTATCATTTTTCTCCAGCACAAGGGTCAGAGATATTCAAATGCTTAGTAAAAAGTGGTGTTTGCTTTCAGAAGTGCTGGTTCAGGCTTGAACTGGCTCGTGGCCCCTTCATGTGGCATCCCATGGAACTGCAGTTGGAAACGACTTCTTACTAAAGGGATGTGGCCTGCATTTCCTTCACCATTAAATTCCCTGGAAGAATTTGCAGTAACTGTTTGTGTGACAGATAGAGCAATGGGCTGGCCTTTTTAGGGGGATGACCATTCCTGTGATACAGTACAGCAAATGCCTCAGGTATAATACTGCAGCAAATTACAGGTAGGAAGGAATGGTTCTAGGAGTTTAGTCTAAGGAGAAAACACATACCAGAAATGCTACTGCTTCCAGGTGGCATCATGATAGTATTTTTGAAGTAGAGTATTTAAATGTTCAGCTAGTATATTCTGGGGTTTCGCCACTTAGTTTGAGAAGCATTAGGAAAACAAGTCCCCGTGGGATGAGGGGGGAGAATAACTTAAGGTAACATCTAGGTACTTGATTGAAACAAAATATAATTAAATGTAATTAATGCCATACCTGCCTTCTACTCCTCTGGTTTCCACCTCTGTTGTAAATAACTGTCTCTCTTAACTAGCTTAAGCTTCAGAGGCATTCCAATTTCTCTTACTGTTTTTCGATGCTCTGTTAAAACATCTAGATGTAAGAGAGATGGAAGTAAAATAATATTGGATTAATTGGTTATCAGTGACTATTTGCCTTTTCTTATGTTGATCTTCAGTTTTTGCCAAATGAAATTCTTTATTCAGTTGGTGACTTGGTGTGTCATTTCATCCCCATTCTCTATACCCTGCCCATTTTCCATGTTCTACTTACATTTACTTAAAATTCTGGTCCTGAGATGAAAATCCTTTGGGTGAAGCAGGATCAAGTGTCACTAATTCAAGTATAAAAATGGCCTTTTGTAGAAAAAGTAATGAGGGTGCATAGGATTAAATCCTTCTGCTTAAACATGTCAGAAACTGTATTTAGGTCTAGGGATGTAAATTGAAGAAAGATTTTGTAGATCAGAGTTCATTGACTTCAGTACAGAGCCTTGTATTATCTTCCAAAGAACTCTTTTGATTTGAAGATTTGTAAAGCACTTGTTTCACTTAGCCCCATCAAAGAAAGGATAATTAACTTACTCCAATTTAGAGGTCTAGAATGGAGAAAGGTTATGTTACATGCATTATTTTAACTGTCTGCCTTGCATTTCAACCACAATGTTTTATCAGCAAAGGCAATGGCTGGTTTATAGTGCCTCTATGGTAGCAGGGAAATAACTTGGGAATTGACAGTGGTTTTGTGTATAGGTGGTAATGCTGATGCAGCAGGGACTGAAAGTGCCTTTCCTTTGATTGTATTTGTATTCTGAGAAATATTTTGTTTCTGCAGCATAGACTAACAGGGATAGTACCAGAGTCTTAAACACAAATACTTCTATCCCTACTCCACTGTGTTAAGAGAAGTGCAGGATTCTTAATGGTAATCAGTGATGGAGAAATAGTCAAAGATTGTGACATCTTTAACTTGGGGGCTGAGAGAAGCTGAACGGCTTCATTTTGTAGAAAGACGATCACTCCCTGGACAGACTCAAATATCCATATACCCACCAAAATAGTAATTTGTCTTGTGGATAAATTTGTAAATTGATTTTCATGTACTTTTCCTACACTGCTGTTCAAATTTAATCATGTAGAAAAGTACAAGTGGATATATTACTTCATATTGATGTACTTCTAGCAAATGAATTGTAATAAATCTTATCATAAAGCATGGCTGTACTTCTTCAGTTCTTTAGATGAACTGTGTATTCAGTTATAGCTTTCAGATACTTTGCTCTCAATTTTTTTAAAGTATTCTGTATTATAGTAACTATCCCATTCCATATTTTTCCACAGTACCTTAAAGAGAATTTTTCCTAAATAATTTTAATATCATATGTTTTATTCTTCCATCTTATATTTAAGTGAAAGAATGCTCTAAAGTTGATGGAGTAAGATAGGGTGGGGGTGTTTGATTCATGTGTTAGTGCAGCTGTATGGGAGGAGATGTCAGGAAGCCTTCTATATGACTTCCCTAGTAGCTACATTCACTCCAGTGTTATTAGAGCTCCAGTTTTAACTTCTTGTTTGTCTTAATTCATACTTGTCCTTAGAATGTTTTTATTTCATTTCTATGAAAAAGTGTGTGTGTGGGGGGGGGTTGCTTTAAAAATAACTATTGACCATATTTGACAGACTTATCTTGAGAAGATGAATTCTGAAGTTAAGCCCTGCTTTCCCGGGGCTGCAGTTTTCTGTTGGTTTAATTAACTTCTGTCCTACCTAAAAATTAAGTTCTGGTAGTTGGACACCTTGGTCTTTTCCCCAGCTAATTAGCTTCTGTAATTACATCATAATGTTTTGTGCTGAACTGATTCTTAACCAACACTTGTGTTGTTAGTTGATATTGTGAAGTAGATGGTACTGAAATAGCATTGGTGTGGCAGGAAGGCTCCTTGTCTTAGAGAGTGAGCAAGCTAATATGATTGTTTCTTTTTGCACTGATCTTGGCTTTTGTTGTTTGAGAGAATGTGGGGAGGAGGAGATCAGTGATGTCACAAGCACTAGAAAGATGAAGCACTCCTAATTTGTTTTTGTGTCTGTGCAGAGTGGGTGAAGCAGAAGGCACCTCCACAGATATGTAATGCACCATGGGCTCAAAGCAAGGTTGACAAGAGCTGGTTGTTCAGATCCTTGTACAATTTGGTTGTGACTTTACAACCTCTCTGTGCAATTGCTTCCCAGTGTTTGATTGTCCTCAAGGTGGAAGTTTTCTTTTTTTGTTCAACTGAAATCTGTTTTCCTGAAAAAAAACCCCTTTGCCAGTGGGGAGAAAGCTTGATGGGTACTGCCATCTATTCTGTCATGTAATTTCAGTACCTTTTTACTCCTTCAAAGACTGTAAGTCCAGAACAGCTTTTTGCTCTGTGATTCCCCAAATAGAATGTATTCTGATGCTGATGACTTGTTTTGTTTGTCAGTGGGCAAGAAGCTTCCTGTCTCTGTTATCAAAAAGGCTTAAGGTAGATCAGATTAAAGCAGTTTAAGTAGTAGTCCGTTCTCACAGTAAATCATAATGTGTGCTTCTACAAATTTGCATAGACCATGAAGATCAGGATTTTTGTACACAACAGGAGAATTACTGGAGGAAGTCTGCAGGTTAAGTTTTATGCAATTGATGGAGAGGGTGCTCTAGAAGAGGTTGCTGTAAGTTGCTTGCATAAAGGCTGCTGTTATTTGTATAGGTGCCTGTTTAGAGGGTTTGCTAGGGAGAGTACTGGGAATCACTACAAGGAACTCCTGTTGTGCAATAATTTTCCTGTACAAATTACTGCTACTAGCTCTTTCCTTAAGGCCAGAGATTGTTCTTCAAAGGTAACATAGTTTAAAAATGTAGAAGAGAGAAACAAGAACAATGAGAAGTTGATATTTAGAACATGAAATAGATAATAAATTGGAAGAACAGCCCAGAGGCAAGAGGATTTGGGGGACGAAAAGAAACATAATTAGATGTAAAGTGTGTATGTAAAGGGATGTAAAGAAATGAGCTAAAACTTCAGATAGAGATCGAGACTAGATGTTATTAAATTTTATCACCCACAAGAAATTCTGTTTAGCTTATTCTTGATAGTAGGTAATGATATATTCTCATCTTGAGCAGTTATAGAATCTTTAGGATGATATCAGCATGGTTTAAATGTATATCATGTCTTCAAGTCTTCACTCTGTGGTTTTGGCCAAAGCCAGACTGGATATCATGGGATGAAGAAAAAAAACCTGTAGTTAGTGTGTGTATATAATGGGAAAATACTGGACTATCTTAAACTGAAGCTACAAATAACTTTAGATTAATTGTTACTATTGTCCTTTTAAATTAATCAATAAAGTACTTACCTGTTGTTCCGTGTGTATTGGCTACTCAGTATCCTTGATTTCCAGCTTTATTTGTCAACAACATGCGTGTTGAAATTTGCATTTAACACTGTTTTGTGTTTTTTTTTCCAGTTTCTATGGAGATTTTGGACCTCTAAATTTGGCAATGTTATACAGATACTGCTGTAAACTAAATAAGAAATTAAAGGTAAGCTTAGTTTAAAACCAATGTTTCTATATTTTTGTATTTTCAAATTAAAATAAAATTAGCCAGTTTGAAAGTGGTTGTTAGGTGCTCACTAGCTAGGTGGTTATTGCTAAGCTTTAAGGATATTTTATTCTGAGTTTTTTTCTCTCTGAAGAGTGAAAGAAAATACTATGCCCTCATTTCAGCT
>VYZP01063176.1:0-131442 GCA_013400635.1 Hypocryptadius cinnamomeus
ACTGTTTGGAGAAACCCATCACAGATTTTCACAGCTGTCTCTCAAAACCCAGTAACTGGAAGGAGCCAGCAGCCATTCCAGCTCTGTGCTGGAGAGAGTCAGAAGCAACCACACTGAAACGTGCAGGGAGAACCAGCTCAGGAGCATTCCCCTGCAGTCCCCTGTCCTGGGGGTTTTGGGGAGCACCCGTCAGTGCACCTGCTGGTGGACCAGCAGTGAGTCTGTCAGTCCCCATCCCCTGAACACGTGCAAGCTCCCAGCCCATGGCAGCTGGGGGTCCCATGGCCCGAAGGATGAGCCCATCTGTCCCAGCCCCACATATCTTACTGTATATGGCCCTGCACCGCCCGAGCCACCGCGCTCCAGCCCGCCCTTACCTCACGCCGGCCTCCTCTGGGAGCCGGGGGGATTTGTCTCCAGCTGCCCCGTTCCCCTCAGCGGGAGGGGGAGGAGGTGGGAATTCCTCCGTGCCGTTGGCAGAAGTGCAAGAGCTGAGCTCGGGAAGAGGACGGGACGGCGGTGGCGGGGAGAAGGGCGCGACGAACACCTCGTCGTCCTCCTCGTCCTGCAGCGACGGCGGGGGCGTGAGCTGCAGCCCTGACTCCGAGATCCGCAGCTGGGTCACGGCCTGGGGAGAAGGAGTCTCTGGGTCGGAGGAAGTGCTGCTCTGCGTGGGCAGGGACTGCCACCTGAGGGAGGGCTTCGGCCCGCCCGCTGGAGGAGATGCCATGGCCCTGGCGTAGCCGCTGTCTTTGGCCGAATGAGCCCAGGCCGCTTGGGGCGGGAGGGACCTGTGCAGCAGCCCCGCTTTCCTCCTCCACATCACCTCTTCCGTGGGAGTCTCGGGGGATCTGTCCTGGACAGCACCCAGAGGCTGTGTCTGAGTGCTCCCGCTGCCCTCGGGGGGAACAGCCTCTCGTTTGGCGCGGTGCTGTCTCGGAGCCTGGCTGTCACCTGCGCTCTGCAAGTCTGAGGGAGCCTGGGCGGGTGTATTAGGGGAAGAGTGGCCAGGCCCAGAAGGAGTAAGGTTAAGGAACAAGGGTTTAAATCCTTGCTTTTGCTCAGGAAAGTGACTCCTTGCCTCTGTTGGGGCTGGGAAAAATGCAGAAGTCCTGCTATCTGGCCTGGAAAGTTCTGACAGCTTGTGATTCTCAACCAGCGTGGCAGGCCCGGCGACAACCTCTGTGCTGCGGAGGGGATGGGGATAATAACTCGTGAACGCCATTTTCTCTGAGTGGCTTCTTTCTTTCTTGCTGAAAGACCTGAATACCAAAAGACAGACCATGGTAAGATTAATAACTCATCAATGAGCAAGAAAATTTATTGTGCACCTCCTTAATGGGCAAGTTATCATCACTATCAGAGGCCAGCATCACTGCCTGCTGGTCTAGGTGAGGTACAGCTGAGCTTTGAAACTGGAAGTGAAATCCTGAGCCAGATCCACTCCCTCTCACCATCTCCCATCATTGTCAGTGTGTGCTACATCACACAGGTAGCACGCACCACAGCAGTAACTCAATGGAAAAAATATTAGGAGAACCTAATGGCTGGCTTCCTTTCCTGCTCTGCTTTCAATTTTGCTTGTTACAGATGGGCTGAGTAGCAGTTGTTGTGAGATAGACTATTTGACATTATCTACCATCAAGCTCCATTCTCAATTGCTTGTAATTTTAAGAATTTCAGCTCTGTGAGCCAAATATTCCCATAACGTTATCTGCTCCTCTTGGAAAGGCGCCATTAAAATGATTCAACTGTCTCCAAGAACGAAGCAAGGCCAAAAAATGCACTATTTTGACTATGGAGAAAACTGAAAAAAGCTCTTGCAGCCTTGGAATTCTGTTAGAAGGAAGAGCTCCCTCAGACAGGCAGGTGTGACAAACACCAAAGCCAGCACATTCCAACTGCAAGCGGATGTCAAGGCTGCAAAGCCAGCAGATTGAATTATTCCTTCCAGGTCTTTTAGGGTGAGAAACAGTGTCTGGCCTTTGGAGTGAGGATTCTGCTTGGAATCTGGAGCCAAACCTATCTGCCTGGCTGGCTGTTTAGCTGGAAAACAAACTGAGCAGTAATAATGGCACTGGCAGATGCAAGAGAAGGTGGCCTGGAACCACGAGGGCATATCATAAACCAGTAAAACACAACAAAGCTCTACTGCCAGTGCATTTTCTGTTCTTGAGATGCATTGTCAAATAATCCCCACGCTGCCAATCTGTGATGCTGGAGACGTGGGCCCCAAATTTGTTCTCGGATGTACTGGTACTAATTAAGAATAACTCTGTCAAAGACATGGGTCGTTCTGGCTTTATTCTGGTGTGACTGAGAATAGAATTTGGCAGCCTGTGCCTGGGGGTGGGGAAACTTCCCAGACAGGCTGCTCTTGGTATTGTCTGTGGTTCCTGGACAGTAGCAGTGTGTATTCTGTTCAGATGCTCAGGGTTTGTCGGGAACGCCAGATGGTGATTCTCTAATTCAGAGATCTCTCCCACTGTGGAAGCAACTGTGGATTCTAAAACTGGTGGAGCAGTTCCCAGTGTCGTGTGACACCTGGGGAGCAGAGGAACAGCACGTGTGGCTGGACCAAGTGATTGCTGACCAAGGTTTTCCTCACTTATCCATCGGACTGTTCTCCTCCTCCAGCAGGAGAGGCAGTAAGGATGGTCCCATCTCCTCTCCAGCACATGGGGCAGCTGTGTCCCAAGGAAACCTAGAGGCATAATTCCTGCTGCCTGCCTTGCCTCCCTGAAGGGCCCATGCATGGAAAACGCTTCTCCTATCCTTTTGTTTTATCTTCTGGGAAATCCAATTCCGAGCAAGAAGGGAAAGCAACCTCCCATCGCCCAGGAGAAATGTGCCAGCGGAGCACGTGGGATGCCTATGCTGCACAAACATCATGAAACTGTTAATAACAAATAATCTTTGTGCAGTGAAGCATGAAAATGAGAAACCTGCATTTCGTGCCCCAGTAAACTTGTTTTCAGTCTGGGTGTTCAATCCCATTACTTGGAAAATAGGTTGGGGAAAGAAAATAAAATGAAAGGAAGGCACAAGCAGTGATTGAGCAGCAGGATGAAATGACATCTCTAGGAGAGAAGGGGAGGCAGGAGGAACTGAAACAGCTGCATTGTTCTCTTAGGAAAAAACATGGAAAAAGTTATTCCAAATCAAAGTAAACAAGTGTGCCTTAAATAATCCTACAAGGATGTGCCTGAAGGCAGATTGAGTCCCTTTAAAACAACATTTATGTGTTCTTAAGGGCAAAAATGACCAGAAGTAAGATCAGCCAGAGTAGGAGCCTTCCTCTGCTTCCAGCTGTCACTCCCTGACCCAGAGCTGCATGAAGAAACCTCTGGACACAGCAGTGTTAACTCCCACTGTGACCGCAGAGAGGGCTGGCATTTACTGCAAGTTTGTGAGGAACAGAGCTCCTTTGTGAACAATGCTTTTAGTCCCTCTTGATGGCTTTTACTGTAATGGGAGTTAGCTGTTTGGGCACTCGGGGCTTAGGGCAAACATCTATTTATTATTTAAATGTAAATACAGCACGACCAACTTCAGTTCTCATTAACTTCAAAACAATCAGGGGCTAAGTGGAGACTTACATAAGACCTAAGACATGGAGTTTTGTGCTTAGGCTTTTCTATTTTTAAAAACATTTCTCTCTCCCCTGTTGCTGAACAAAACATCCTGCCTGGATGAAGGGAAGCAGCCCAAAGGCCAGCTCCCATTTGAGCACGATTAAAGAAATATCCTGGGTTTAGTCCCTCGCTTTTGGGGAGGCAGCATCCTGGGTGGATAAAACCAGCCAGAGTGGGACACGGAGGTACTGTTTCCTTTAGGATCCTTCAGTTAATGCTATCATCCAATGTGAGTTTCAACAGCAGACTGAACACGTTCTGAAGTTACTTAAGTGGGAATTTGCTGCACAACCATGCTCACAATGACATGAAGAGGACTTGATAATAAATTAATGTCTGTGGTGAAAGAAAAAAACTTGTACCAACTCCTCCTAAGTCTGCTGGGCACGGCACACCTGGAACTGTGTTTGTGCAGGTCTTAGCTCTAGACAGCCCATGACAACTGCTGCTGGCAGGGGGATGGCCAGAGCTGGCCCTGCAGGGACACAGGGGACATGGACACACACCCACCTGGCTCCTGCGCTGACCACGTAGAAGGGATCCCTCACCATGGGGCTGAACTCACTGCTCTCCCTTCTCAGCAGCTCCTGGGGTACCAAGACAGCGTCAGCAGCGAGCAGAAAGCAAAACAAAATACCAAAACATGGATGAGAATGCCTTCCAAAGCCTGAGAGCAAGTCATTCCCCATGGCTATCCACTCCTGCCTATCTCCAAACAAATTCCTGCAGTGACAGTGCAACGTGATTTGTATGCAGCCTGAAAGGAACATTAAGCACTGTACACAAGGCCCTGAAAAATGAACAGTGAGTGAGGCAGAGAAGTCTGCTGCTAAACTGGAAATAAACATTTCCCACAAAAATATATGAAAAGGGCAAAAGAAATCTAATAAATAATAGAAAAACCTCACTCTGCTGGTTTGGCTTTGTCCCCCATGTTTATAGGCGTGGGTTTGCATTGGAGATGGATCAGAAACAAACCTAATGAAGAAAGCACTTGAAGATGGACTTCCCTTTCAAACAGACCCTATGGATTGGTGTATCAACTGGAATATGTACACTGGAAGTCAAGTTAGGATTTAATACCAGGATTTTCACAAGTACCTTGCTGCCTATGGGACTAATCCTTGTTCCACAGGTGGTTACAGCTAAACCCCTCTGGGAAACAGCCCTAAGGGCTCTCCCCTCTTCAGTGCCTGAATTAAGACCCTGTGAGCAGGTCTGCAGTGCTCTTCACCCTCTTCCTCAACCTGGCTTCCAACAGGCAGAACCTCTGGTTTGGCTGCTGAGTGTATGAACAATTAAAAATGAACCAGGAGGGGAAAATGAAGATCTCAAGAACTGCCCTGTACCTCCTGCCTGATAAGAGTTGGGCAAGGCAAAATGAATTGGGGCTGCTTGTCATCCAACCTATCCCTGCAAAGTACACTTTGGTGATTTTTCTCTCTCTGGATGTCTGGTTTTGCTGCTGCTCTGATTGTCAAGTGTGACAAAATGGCACAGATGGGCCTGGTGCCTGGCTGGGGTGGAAAAATACTGATGGTGGGATGAGACAGGGGTGGCTCTGGAAGCGCATTCCGGTCACTTGATATTCACAAGCTGCATTTTTAATTCCCTCTATTTAAAGATGTGGCATGGGAGCTGAGGGCTGCTGAGGGAGGATGTGTAGAATGAAGCACACAATGAGTTTGGGAGGGCAGCTTCTTCCCCCCATCCCAGTTTGGTCCATTTGTGAGATGCTGCCCAGAGCCTCCTCTCTTGTCACTTGACTCAGGACCACTCGGTTGCTCCTGGATCATCTGCTCCGGGCCAGGAGTGAGTGCAGGAGTAGAAGATGTCCTGGATCTCAGCTGCCCTCTAAGTATGTGAACCTCTCCAAACACTCAGCCTGTTTGGGGCTAGGAGCCTGTCCACACATTTTGCTTGTTTGCTGCCTCTCTCCATGATGAACGGAGCCTGGCATGGAAATAGGGATGGGGCAGCAGACCCAGCACTGCTCTAAATCCGTGTGGCTCGACCAGTTGCAGTTTCCTAAATAGGTCTGAACAGATTTCAGCTAGCTGAAGAGCTGGCCTGGGCAGTTGTTCTTTAAGAATTTAGCCTGGTTCTACTGTTTACCATCATCAGAGTCAGTCGAATTCCCCATTTGTGACATCAGTGTGATGTTCACAACCACCAAGCAGGGGACATGGAAGGGCCAGGGTCTCTGTTCAGTCTTCTCTATGATGTTTCCCTCCAAGGCTGGAGGCTAAACATAATGGTTATTTGGCAGTGCCTCTGCCCAGCACTTCCCAGCACTGTCAGGCACAGTGGGAGCCAAGGCAGTTCCAAGCAGCCTCTAATCCTCTCTACTTTGCACCAGGAAAATGGGCTGAGGCAAATCACCATCTTAGTGGGACACTCCACCAGGAAAGTGCTCAGTGCTTCTCCTGTGCTGCTGGCAGGTAAGGACAGGACACCTCAGATGGGATGTCCAGAGCAGCAAGAACATCCCAGCATATGCACTGTAATCCCAGCATCCCTGACACCCCTGATACAGCCCAGCAGGGAGAGAGCTGAAGCCCACCAGTGATCTTTTAATTAAGGTGCACTAAACTGCCTCAGCACGTGCTGAATCTGTCTCTCTCTAATCATGGCCTGGCCATGACTGGACATCAGCCCATTCTCCAACATTCCCCCCCATTCCCTGGTTCTGAGATCCCAGCTAGGGGGTGCACATGACCCCGTTCCCACATACCTGGTGTTTCTTATCCGCCGTGGGAGACGACCTGGAACGTACGTGCACAGGGACCGGCTGATTGTCGTACCTATCGAGCAAGTCTTCCACAGACACCGATTTCCCGGATTTCCTGGCGGTGGAGGGGGTCTCAAAGACCTGCTCCTGCTTCCTGTAGCGAGGCTGGCCCTGCATGCCCAGCAGGTCTGTCTGCGTGCCTTTGGTGAGATCCGATCTGGGTCTGTGATCCCGGCACCTCTCTGGTTTAGGCCAGCTGGTCACCAGGCCGTCCTGGCGCCCGGGCACCTTCTCATCTCCGCTCGTGTCCACGTAATCCATCAGCCCAGGGGGAAGGGTGGAAGACATCCGTCCGGTTCTGGATATCCGCTCTATGGACTCCCTGTGGCGGTAAAGGTTCTGGTCCTGGAGGGAATTCATGCTGGAGGCGGAGGAAAGGCTCTGGCTGTCGGGGCCCAGCTGCAGGTAGGAGCTGTGGGAGCGCTCCCGGAGCAGCCCGATGTCCTGCGAGGACGGCCGTCGCCCCGTTTTGCGCTCGATGTAGTCGGCCAGGGCGTTCTGCTGGAGCTGCTTGAGCTCCGGCTTGGACAGGCTGGCTGTGGAGGAAGCTTTGCCGTCCCTCTCGAAGATCTTGCGCCGGTCGGCCACCGTGTTCTCTGGGAAGATGAAATGGATGCTTTTCTTCTGGAAGGAGAAAGGGGACGGCTCCCCGTCTGAGATGCCCACCTCGTTCATCTTCTCGGGCTCTGAGTAGGAGCGCTTCTTCTGCTCCGCCGTCAGCCGCTTCCGGCCCCCGATGCGCAGCACGTGCTGCGTCCTGGCGTAGTCCAGGCTGGAGAAGCCTCCTTCCGTGGGCGTGATGCTGTGCCTCTCCTTGGGGGTGTGCGGGGACGCCGCCGTGCTCCTCATGCCCACGTGGGCCGAGGCAGGCCTCTGGGGCACCCTCTTGGGCGTGTTCCCGAACGGGGGGCTGATCCGCCGGAAGGAGGTGGCCCTCAGCACCCTGGACTGGGCATCTTTGATGCTGTTCCTATAGGCCCTGTTAAACGATGTGTCTAGCTGTGACCCATGCACATCCTGGATGTTATCCTTCCAGAAGATCTCCTTCTCAGGCTCGCCTCCCAGCTGGAATGTGCTCCTACTCCGAGGAAGCTGAGCTGCCCTTATTTGCACCTCGTTTTCAGGACACGGGCTGTAGTACTCACCGGGTCTTGCCTGCTTCACCGAAGCCACCATCTGCAGCTCTACGGGGCGCCAGTCAGCCTCTTCCAGCTTCCCGTTCCTGACGGACGGGCTGGAGCCCCTGCCTGGCTCACTGGGCAGCTTGTTCCTCACGTCCTCTGGGCTGTGCACGGAGCACCTCGTGCCAGCGGGCTGGCTCGTCCTGCTCGGCCCATAGTGCTGGCCGAAGCTGGGAAAGCCAGCACTCTGGGGCCGTGGAGCGCTCTGCTCCCGCTGCTCAAACTTGTTGACCTTCTCCAGCACCGAGCAGCGGGGCTTGCCAGCCTCTGGTTTGCTGTAGGGAAAGCTTTGGGTGCTGCTAGAGCTGAGCCGGCTCCTCCCAAAATCCGAGGTCTTTGGGAGCTGAGGAGAAGGGGGCTCTTTGCACTTTGGCTCAGCAGCGTGGAACAGAGCCACGCTCGTGCCCTCCTCCTCCTGCCTCGTGAAGGCCTGGGGGTCCACATTGCTCCACTGTCTGTGCTCCTGCTCCCTGTGATCCTTCTCCTCTCTGCTGCTGCTGTTCAGGAAGGACAGTCTGGTGCTGGAATAACCCTCGCCTGGTTGTGTCTCCCTTAGGTCAGAGCTGCTTTGCCTCCTGGAGCTCTCTGGTATGTTCTGCAAGGAAGAGAAGCCATACTGCTTGGCCTTGCTGTGACCCCATGGGTGGGCAGCACCAGTGTCTCTCTCATTTACCTGTGCATTGCCATTTTTCTCCTCCTGGGATCCAGGTGTCCAGTCCTCTTTGGGCTGGTAATGGGTTTTCCTCTCACTAGCATCCCTCAGCTGGGGTTGTGGACCCTGGAAAACGGGCTTGGAGGCCTGTGTGGTACCCGTGGTCTCTCGGTGGCTGTGTGCCGCCTTGTAAAGGGGTAGCAGCTCCTCCTTTCGTGACACAGCCAGGCCGAGCTCCGGGCCTGCTGCGCTGGGAGGTTTCTGCTGGATGAGTTTGGCTTCGTGCTTTCTCTCAGTGGCAGGGGGCTGGTAGAAGATGTTCGACCTGTTCGTAGCGCTTTGGTTTCCGTTCTCATCCAAGCCCAGGGCGCCGCTGGCCGCGGCCTTGTCGTAGGAGGCCGGGAGGGCTGGGGAGTAGCCGCTTTCTTTGGCCAGAGCTGGGTAAAGCGTCCCGGTGCTGCCGGCAGAAGGCCGAGGCACCTGGGCGTAGTGCGGCTCCGGGGAGGGAACGGCGTAGACACCGGTGGGCAGCAGGGGCTGCCCTGGCTGGGCCGCCTGGGAATAGCTCTGCTTGGCCTTCATGGTGGGGCTGCTCTCCGGGCTCTTCTCCACCACGGTGTGCAGGTGTCCTTCTCCGAAGGGCGCTTTCAGCAGCGGCCCCTGGGACAGGGAGCCGACGAGCGGTGCCCAGGCCCCTTTCGGCTGGCTCCGGCCGGGCTTGTTGGGCTCCAGGCCGGCGCCCGAGCCGGGCCTCTCGTGGTGCCTGATGGCCGCGTAGCTGTCGCTGCGAGTGGGAGGCAGGGGCGGCCCCCTGGGCGGCTGGCTCTTGCCGTCCGAGGAGCCCTGCGCCGGCTGCGCCCAGGAGGAGGCGGCGTCGTGCCGGCTGAAGGCGTGCAGCCTGCCCTGGCCGCGGCTGTCGCCGCCGGGGAGCAGGGCCGAGGGCTTCACCTCGTACTCCTGGGAGATGCGCTGCTGGGCGTCGTAGACCGTGCGGACGTAGCGGATGTCCGCCTGCCTCATGCCCTCCGGCAGCGCCCCGCGGGACTGCGCGCTGTCCGGGGAGCACGAGTGCTCCTTGCCCGGCAGAGCCACGGGGTACTCGGGGATGCTGGAGTTGGTGGAGAAGGAGCTGTAGGCAGAGTCTCTCTTGCTGTGCAGGTGGGAGAGCTGGTCGATGCTGTTGGTGGATTTGGCCGGGGACAGGTGGCAAGGGTGGTAGGCGGGGGAGGAGTGGTCCAAGCTCTCCATGCTGCCCCGGGAGCTGTACTGATCGGGGCTCCTCCTCAGATAGCCATGCTCGTACGCTGAGAGGTCGCTGGTGGAGGAGCTGGGGGACAGCGAGAGAAGAGTGAAAACCAGCAGAGGAGAGGCACAACAACTTATAAGTGAGCTCAGAAGCAAGATGTTTAGTTCTGAGATGAAAACCCATATTTGGGCCTTGCTCCATCCCCTGTCTGGAGTCATCCCAGTTCACAAAGAGGAACTGCTTGACATTGCAACACATGGCTCTTATTTACCACAGAAGGGTGGGAGGGAAATACAGACAGAAAGATGGTGCATCTCTGGAGCCAGGGAGGACCGACCCCACCCAGCAAACCCATCCAAAGCCCTTGGAAAGCTGAATGAGCACCGACGCCGCTGAGGAGGAGGAGGAGAGGAGCATGAGGGGCGTTCTGGGGGGAATCTAATCTCTTTCTTTTTTTCCCATTTCATTTCTTTTTATGGAGATGAAGGCTATGCCCTGGCAGGCTCCCTGGAAATTCAGCTGTCCCAAGGATAGTTTGTTTGCTGCGAGAAAACTAAGCTGACAAGAAGAGGAGAGATGTATGTGCATGTGCCTGTGCCTGGAGGAAAGTGGGGTGCAACCATAGAAACAGTCTGAGAATTCCCAGGAAGTCTGCACTGCCACCTCTTCTTGTAGCTTAGCAGGTGCAGGTACACTTTGGCACTTTCTCTGAGGTGTCCAAAGAGGATTCATGGCCACCAGAAAAGTGATCAAAAAAGAAGGATATTCAGAGATCTTTCTGTCCATGGGAAGGCAGCTCTTCGTGCCAGTCACAAGGGGATGTCACAAACTTCTGCAGAGTTTGCCCTGGCTAATCTCCCCTTTCACATTCAAGCAAATACACTGAGGACTGGAGAGCGTAGCCTGAGGATTTCACTTTTCCTCCCTCTCTTCCCACCTTCCCTTCCTCAGGTATCACTTTGTCTAGTTCCCTGTGCAACGACACATGCTGTCCTGGCAGAGCCACAGGGAGGCAGGTGGAAGGGATGGGCTGTGGCAGGGCAAGGCACAGAGCTGGAAGCTGGCTCCAGATCACATCCCAAACAAGTGACAGACCCAGGGGAGAAGGCTGCTAAGGATAAGGAAAGGCAGAAGGAAGCTGCTCAGAGCAGCTCTGCAGAGAGATGCAAAGGAACACAGGCAGGAAGAGAAATGGCACATTTTAGGATGAAGATGGTTTACTCATTTAAATGCACCACTCTATTTTGGCTTCAAATAACCATCTCCCTGGCAATGCCCAGCACAGCCCTAGCCAGCTGGCCACTAGATGTTCCCCGTGCTCCTTCTCAAGCACCCAGGAGACAGAGCCATGCTGCCAAAGACTCTGCCAGGAACTGCCTGGGAAGCAAAGCCCCTTGGTGGGAAAGGAGTACGCTCCAGCATGGGCTGTGCTGAGGCCACAGACCAACACACTTGATTTTCTGCAACCATCTCCTCACTTTCTTTAATGCTCTTTTTTCTCTTTCCTCTCCTCTGCCAAGGATCAGTCTAGCCAGTAGAAGAAAGTGATGTTTCAATCCCAGAAGCTATAATGGAGAGTTTCAAACCCTTCTGCCTCTCCGGGGAAAATCTTTCAAGGGCGGAATTTAAACTTCTCCTTCCCCAAGCTGCCCTGCACGTTCAGCTGTGATAGAGCTGACTCCTGCAGAAAGCCACTGCCAAACCAGGAAATCCCTCCCTGAACTCCTCACCCTGGGAGCACTGTCACTGAGGCAGTGTTGGCTGCTCTGTTACACTGACAGGCTCTGCTACCTACACCCTTTTCTTCCTTTTTGTTCAATAGGCCAATTTAGACTTTGGATTTCTTTTCCTTTGCTGGGGAAACAACCACGCTGTGTTTCTATATGGGGGCGTCTGCAGACAGCTCTACCAGCATCCTGGCAGTGGGCTTTCATCTTTGTAGGAAGGGGGACTTCCTAGCTGCTAATCACCCTACAGAGCACTTACAGGAGGAAAACAAAGCCACTTTATCTGGGAAACCAAACAAGATCTGAAGCTTTCCTAACTCTAATCTGAACCCTGGCTGTGTGTAAACCTGTCCAGCTGTACGGACTACTACCAGTACACCTTTGCCCCCTCCCTTCCCTCCCCAGCTGTGCAGTACTTACCTGGAGTGGTAGGACTGATGCCAAGGGGTGCCAAGCGTACCCTGAGATATTTGCATCATGCTGGGATCGGGCTGGTTCTCCGCGAGTTTGCTTGAATGCCAGGAGTGAGGTCGGCCTGGAGTTTCACTCCGCCTAGGTGAAAGCACAAGGGGTTTGCACATCAAGGCCAGCTCTCCCCAGGAAGATGGATGTGAACTTCACACCAACATTTAGAGCTGCTCGTGCTCATTTGTGCTTCACTGCTGTGTTTCTGTCCATTCCAAGCAAGTCCCACAGTAACCATGTGAGAATGTCCCTGACATTCCCACAACACGCTCCCTCTGGGATTTGCACAAGTGGGTCACTGAATGCCATGAGGGGGTGGAAGGCTGCAAAGGGACTTTTGATCTCTCCTCGGGGCTGCTAAAAATGCAGGACGAGACGTGACAACCAAGCGCCAGCAATGTGTGTCCCTGCCATCCCACCCCAGGCAGACAGCTGTCCCCAGGGTGTGTCCCCAGGCGTGGCACGGCACAGCTGCCCTTTGGTGCCTTCAGTCACCAGAGCCAAGGCCTGTGTCTGTCAGCCCTGAGGGAAAAAAACCCCACTGACACCTTATTTAAAGCACAGAGTGGTGCAATGGAAAGTCAAAGCAGGGGATTAGTGATGAGTCCCCTGAAGAGGCCACACAGACTCTCCTCTGCTCCAGCCTTTGGGCTTGTCCTTAATCCTCCTGCTGCTTTCCATGAGGGATCTCTCCCCTGCTCTAGCACTCATTTCCACAGTTTCTCACTCTCTCCCTGGGAGAGCCAGGAGCAGCCCTGGACCTGTGTCCTACTGAAATGTGACAGCTTGCAGGACAATTCTGACTAAATAAATGCAAGAGGAGGATATGACACATCTTTAGTCTCTGTCTCACTGAAAAATCCACAGTACACCATGTCCTGAACACATCAGTACATAGATTAAAATGTCCTTGGCACACAGACACTGAGAGCACTGCCCAAGACTGGAAAAGGAATGGTACAGCAAAGTGCAAAAAGTTAAAAATGCTTTTCAGGGTCAGGTCCTTTCCTAGTACCAGGTAACATCAGCACCCGCTGATGTTTTGACAGCATGGAAAAGCATAGGCAGAGAGAGACAGGCAGAGCCATTTTTCCAGCATTTCTTCCATACAGATTTCAGAAGTGCTGGGTTTTTTCTCATTGTCTGCTAAAAGAAGGAAGAAAAGGGGACAGCCTTTTCCCTTTAACGTCTGTTGTGGCAGGACTGTCTTAAGGGAAACTGGACTGGAGGTCTGCAAAGGACAAGCTGAATCCAACACCATTTTACCTTTACATGTGTAGGTGTGTTTAAGACAGAGCTCTTCTGTTAAGCTCCTTGCCCAGAAAACAAGGAACCTGGACACTGCCAGATGGGAAGTTGACAAAACTGGTTATTAAGAATAACCCACATTCTTACCTTTTCCACTGCAGACATGTAAAGACTGCAAATACTTTAGTGGAGTAGAAACCATCAGCACCATTTTTTTGCTTGGGAAAAGGAATGATCCTGTGCAAGGCATGTTATCCCTTGGTTTCATCAGTAGAAACAGTGAGGGAGCTGTGTTGCCAATCATCTGAGACACATGCATTTTAATTCTTTAGTTTGATACCCTTGTAATAATACAACACATGCACAGCTGTGAATTTGAGTCACAAGACACATGGTACCAGCTTAGCAGCTCTGTGTGGAATAACCTCGCACTGTTTCCACACCTACCCTGTCTTGGAAACGTGACAGATCCTGACTGATCCCATTCAAACTGGCAGAGTGATAAAACCTGCAAATGCAGCAGCTAATGCTGGACTTGAGTGAAGACAAATCATTCAGTCTTTAACTGATGTTACTTTGGTGCAGCTAAATTGCCTGCAACAAAACCAGGAGACAGGTTTGTTGTCTCCTGGTGACAAACAAACCAGGTGACACTTTGGCACAGGAGACTGTAGGATCTAAAACTGAAGAATTGTAATAATAACAACAATAGCAACCCAACCTCATCACCTTTTATATATTCTGTACCACCGTACTTGTGAAGGTGTCTGGATAACCTTACTACCGAAAATTTCTCCACTTCAAACAACAGACTAAGTGATCCCTGCGTTGTAAATGCCAAGGCTGGAAAAGGAGACTCCTGGTTCCTCATGGACACTTGCAGTGATCAGATAACCCGGGCATCCAGGTCAGGTTGGCATCATGACAAATGCCTGGGAGTGAAGATACCTGGAGAAGTCAGCAGGACGGATGCAAGGCTGGCATCTGCACGGCAGCTGTAACCCAGGCTACAGACCAGGTACTGCCAGCTCACACTGGACACTGGGACACTGAAGGGAAAGGGATAGCTTTCCATCTCATCCAGCTGCTGCCATCTGGGTGCTCGCCGTTGCTACGCTGGCCCCAGTGTTTGCAGATGGAAACACAGCCAGCCCAGCAGAGGCTCCTCAGTGGCAGCCTGGCACACTCTGGGAGCAGTCTGGGCTGCAGGGAGCACATCCACATCTCCGAGGCCCTTCACCAGGAACCGCTCTGCAGCTCACTCTTATTAGCAGGAGCTGAGTGTGCTCTTCTCTGTAATCTCTGGAGATTATCTTTATATTGCATGCAAAACAGGGATGGAACTTTACAAAGACACTTTGACACTAACTCTACAGATGAATCAGCATCTGAGGCTTTCTTCACAGTGTAACTGAAAGGTTATCCTCTTCTCAAGGTTACAAACTAAAAACATCCAGGCAAGTGCAGTCAGTCTGACTGCTGTTCTTCACGTACTGTTCCCTGCCAGTTGTGGAGTACACATACAACCTGAGTGCTCTGCAAGTTCAAAAGTACCTCAAGCCCAGCATCCTTCAGGAGTGCAGTCCTTCAGTGTGAAAAGGTCCATCTTCAACCAGAGCAAATAACCCAGCTTCTTCAAATTCCCATTTGCATTTTTTCCACATCCTTAGAAAGCTAATGAGTGAAAGCCAGAGAGGGATGCTGTGGCTGATTAACCAGCCACTCAGGGTCATCAGTGCCCCAATAAACTGATCTTTTTCTACTCCCACACAGCTCCTGGGGAGTTGTTTTCACCATTCTCACATCCATCAGAAACACCATCCAGGTGGCTGAAAAGAGAGAACTGTGAACAATGCTTCTTGTACCACTGACCTTGTGGTCATTTTTCTCTGTCCCCACAAGCTCCAAACTGTTCCTCAGCAGAGACAAGGAATGCTGAAGATAAAGGCAGCAAAACCTTTCAAGGAAAGCAGAATCCACCTGCGGATCCAGGCAGGAGCAGTGGTCACCAGGACACGCCTCCATGACCTGAGGGGATGGATCTGGCTAGTGGCTGGTGTTCCTGTGTCCAGGGAAGATGGGATGGGGCAGAGAAGAGAACTAAGGCCAGAGGGTCACTCTGCCATCAGTCACAGCTACAATCCCTGTGGATGTGTTTCCCCCAGCAGCCCTACAGCCAGGTGGCTCTGTGGGAGGTTGCTGGAGCTGGAAGGGATAGGCATGGCAGGAAAGGAATAGCCACGGCCTAGCCCATCACGTGGGGAGGTGGGAAGGGATGGGGGCCCTGCAACACAGACCCTCCTCCTGCAGGAGAAATGAAAGATTTGGATGCAAGTGCAAAGCTGGTGCCTCCTGGATCTGATCCCAGGCACTGAGTCACAAGAGAGAAAGCCAAGAGGGCAGCTGCCCATCCTTACCACGTCATTCTCACAGCAGTCAAGATTTCAAGCTGGTGATAATTCTAACCTAACAAAGCCCACGTGGCAGGGGCACTATGAGCCATATCCTGTGTATGCAGCAGCAGGATCTTAGTACACGGAGAGATCCTGATCCCAGCAATTCACCTGTACCCTCCTTCCAGGATGAGTGTGCACCTGCACCGACAGCAAGCAGAACAACCATCTGAATTCTCACTGGGACAGACCTGTCTCCAAGATGGACACTGCTAAAGGAGAGGGAGCATGACAAGGAGATGTTTTCCAGACACCCAAATGTGGCTGGAGCCTCTCTGCCCATCCATTAGGCAGGAGATGAAGGAAAAAGTAAAGCACTCAGAAGCCTATTAGGATTTCCACAGAGCGAGGCCACAATCTACTCAAAGCAACGTCGCTCTTAATTAAGGTTCAGTCATGGATCTAAAAATAAGCGGAACAGACGAGGCCAATTAGAAAGGAGTCGGACCAGAATGGCATCAGCTTGGTGTGTCTTTCACTAAATCTCTCTTTTTAGGCTCACTGAGCCCTTCTGGTAAATTCTGAGGCAGGAAGGATGTGCAGTGAGCTCCGTCCCTTCACAATTTTGACTAAAAAGAAGGAAGACTCATTAGAAAGACCTGAAGTCTATGAAATGTTATTTCACACCATGGATCTTGGCCAATAGTGTCTCCTATCTACAGGGGAAGGGAGAATCATGCCCACACCCCCCACCCCTTAATGCTCAGATGAAAAATTTCCCTAAGTAAAAAACACATGAAAAACCCTTCACTTGAGAACACACGGGTGAAATGTGTCAATATTCTCAATATTCTCATACTAGTACACAACCTGCTTTTCCACAAAATGTTCATTTTGCAGCTCCTGTGCCTGTGTGGTGTTTCCAGCTGACACATCAGACACCATTTGTTTTTCCCCTTTGACAAGCATCACTGGGGATGTCTGGGCTGCATCAGGCCATGCCCTAAGTGCCATGTGGGAACTGGGAGACAGGTACCAAGCTCCCTGAAGTCTCTTTAGGATCTGGAAGAAGGGAATCAGAAGTTTCTGCTCAGAATTCCTACCATTACCATCACAAACTCTTTGGAAAAAAACTCCCCACCATACCACTGGGAAGAAAATCCCTGTGTGAAAGCAGAGATGACAGCCATGTATATGGATCTAGAGACAGGTTTTTTTCTACTGGCTTTTCCTGAGTGAAGTGCCCTCGGCCACAGGGTGCAGATGGAAGCGCTGGGATCGCTCAGAGGCGATGGCAGCTGTGAGCAACGGGCGCTCCTTCGTTGAACTTAGGAACAGTCAAACATTGTAATTAATGATTATTGGTCCTGCAAGTCACACCTCTGTGTTATCACATATCTCTGGGAACCCCCAAGCTGTCTTATCCAAGAAAGAGGCACGTATCCAGCGTCCAGCAAAGGAAACAAAGAGTGAGGGGCTCGCAGCCGGGCCGCGCGCTGCGGCTCCATCTTCCCTTCACCCCAGCGCGGGGTTGACAGGCAATATTTAGATTGAGGACTTTTCCCTACACAAAGAAAGGGTCCCACTGGCATTCCCTGACACTAACCAGACACTGGCTTCAACAGGAACAGAGGTGATGTATACAAACCTCACTCTTCCTGATTACTGGGTTCAAGGACTTTGTCCTACTGGGATCTTCTGACAGCTTTCTATTTTGAAAACAGCATTATCAAGCAACAGACTAAGTTTGATTTAAATTCCAAAACGAGGAGTATTTCAGATCTCTATTTCAAGAAGTGCTTGCCACCAAGATAGCCCATCTCTGCTGCTCCCACATGACTGCAGCTTGGACATGGAGAAGCCAGGAGAGCCTTCAGCCTGGTACCTAGACCATGCATACAATGAGGAGCAGGGGAGCACTGGGTTAAAAACTCTCTGCGACTTTCTTCTTTCTGTAATTTTACTCTGTTTCCTTTGCTGGAAAAACAGGAAAAGGAACCGACATGGAAAAGAAGCAGCTGACTGACTCACAGTCTTTGAGGAGGACCCTATTATTCCCTGTCTTCTGCAGGGATTCACATCACCTCTCCCAGAGCAAGGGTGGAAAATCCTAGCAGCCAGAGCCTGCAGTGGCTTCCCTGCCTGCAGCTCTTCAGAGCTGCACTGATTTATCCAGACTGATGAACCGGCCCCTCGGGCTCAATTCAATCAATTTTTTCTCATTCTTCTCCAGTCAGTAAATTAGTTAAAAAGACAGAAACCCAAGCATAGCTTAGATTCTTTCACAACCCGATATCCACACACAGCAACTTGCAACAGGAGAGACTTGGAAACAATGGAAGGAATGTGTTTTCCTCTCCTTGTTCAGTGCTTAGGAGGAACTAGGTGGCTGGCAGCAGGAACGCTGCCCCGTGAGCCCGATTATCCAAACGGAACGTGGACAATCAGGCACGGCAGGTAACCAAGGGGATCTGCAGGGCAAGGCTCCAGGCAGCAGCTGGGCTCTCCTCTGAGCTACAGGGCTACAAATCACAGGCAACCCTCGTGAGCTCCACATCCAAGTGCTCGGGGAGGAGGCATAAACGGGACAGAAGCAGCAGGGCCTTCAGGAGGATGTGTGGAGGTACTTGCACACATCTGGGGGGTGACAGGGTGAGGCAAATGTGCCAGGGAACTGCACCCACTGCCTGGGCCAAAGCAAAGGCTTCTGAGTCTGAAACACCCTCCCACAGGCACATTCTTATACATTAGAGCAGCTTCCTGTCTGTAACTAAAGCTCCAGCCCGGGTCAAACTGAGATGTGCAGACACAGCTTCCAATGCCTCCAGAAAAGTAAAGCTAAACATTGGCTCTGCACCCAAAGGCAAATTTATCCAAGTGAAATGCTAAACTGTGGAGCTTCTGTGAAGATCTGCTACTAAATTGATGGGCATGAAGGATTTACAGAGGGCATATGGTGAATGTTATAGAGAGGTGATGGATGTAGGGGAGCTCCTTTCCGAAATTCCCTGTGGGTCACACACCTGGGGAAATGCAGAGTCCCATCCCTCAGAGATCAACTTCTCCTCAATAAAATCAGTTTGAGGAGACATTTCAGCCTCTAAAATCTGTGCTATCCAAGGCTGGGCAGGGTCAGCATCCATGACTGCCTACAGTGGCCAGAAGCTGGAGCATCTCCACTAAGGTCAGGGAGGTTGCTCCAGAGGTGCATCCTTGCTGGTAAGATCAGAACGTGGAATTCCCTCCTCAGCTGCTCACTCACAGGCACTGGGCCACATTTCTGCCAGCTCCAGGAAATCAGCAAAGCTTCTTGACTCCAAGTAAGTCAAGCCAAAGGCAATGTTGCAAATAAAAGCCACTGCTTCCACTTCACGGTACCTCAGAAGACCGAGACACAAAAATCTATGAGGTCACCCAGATTACAGCTGACTGATGCAAGAGGCCCTTCTGATGCTACCAAAGGCTCTGCCTGAGTAGATGCTGTAGGACTTGGTCCTAAGCTGCATAGCCAAGGAAGAGGAGTCAGGCTCAGCCACAAAACCAGCCAAGCCAGAGTAGTTCAGGAAAGTGAGTTCTGAAGACATTTAATTGTTCAAAAACGCAGACAGGTACTCAGAAGTCACGAATGCCAAACTCCCACTAAACCACCCAGACTCTGAAGAAGCCAGGTGATTTTGGAATGCCAGGCACCTGAAGCTGGGAAGTCAGAGAAGACTTACACCACTTGTGTGGAGATATTTGGGTTCAGCATTTCTGATTACCTTTACCAGCACTGACAAAAGCCTCTGAGGGGAAATTTCAGCACTCCTTCCCCGTGAGTGCCCCTCAGGCACACTGGCAGCCAGAGCAGTAACTGTTTTCCAGCCTGTCTTTGCAGAGGCTTCAGGGACACAGACAAACACATCCTCACCTGGTCTTCAGCCGTAACTTGACTCCTGCTGCCCACGCGGCTTTGCCGGGCTGGAAGTCAGTGGTCACGCAGTCCTGGCTGAGCGGGCTGGGAGACAGCTCTGTGCATCCCTGTGCTGCATGGGTGTCCCTGCCAAAGGAGAGCAAGGACAGGTAAACACCAGCAGGCAAAACCTCAGCCCTTTTAGCCAACAGGATTTTAGGAAAGAGGGCAATGCACAGACCCAGAGGACAAGGCAGGAGCATCGGGTCATGTGTATCCTTGTTTTTCTCTGCTCTGGGCCGTGCTTGGCTCTGCGAGTGTCCCTCACAAGTGTTTTGGAGGAGCTGCCCAACCCCACAGCACACAGGAGTGAGATTAGCTCGGTACCCACGGCACAGAACTCATTATCCTGCACCTGCATTTGGGGACACTAAATCCCCAAGCGAGGAGTTCACAGGTTCCACTGTGAGATAACGCTTTTTCCACATGTAACCACGTTCTGAGAGCTCAGGGAATGCTCTGAACACACAAGAGAAAAGCCAAGAGGAAGGTCCACACAGTGAGAGGGAGAAAGAGAAACCTGTCCTACCCCTCTACTGATATTTCCACCAAGTCAGCAAACACATATTCACCCCTCTCCAAGTCACAAAAACACAATGTAACCATCACTCCAGCTCCTTCCTTCCCCCTGGAACGCTCCACTATTCCAAATCGCTCCAATTTTTAGCCCTGAAGCGCAGAAGGGATTTAAAATTTCGGCTCACTCAAGGAACCCCCAGGCTGAATAAAAGCGGAGCTGAAAGGCCCCCTGTGCCTCTCCCTGCCCTCGGCAGGCCTGGCTCGGGGTAAGCTGCAATTGCCTCTCGTCGTGTGCTGAGCCCACATGCCGGCATCTGGGGCTTTGGATAGCTGAGATGGCTTGGATGCCATTCCGGTGAGAGACCGGCCGTCTTTGTGTCCGGCTGGGTCCTCCCCCGCGCTCCCTGCCCGCGCCCCCACGTGCCAGGCAGGAATGTTAAGCCTCCCATTGCGGATGAGATCCAGCAGGGAAGCGCAGCAGCACTTTCACCTAGATTAGGGAAAGCGACTGGTCCCGAACGGCCTTTTTTTGTTCACCTTGCTTATCTTCATCCGATTTTTACCCCAAATCCTGCCTTGGCTGCCTTGTCTTTCCATGTGCCAAATCCCATCCTGCTTTGTCTCTGCCACTCCTCTCCTCCGAGATGATGTCAAGTCTCTGATCAAACTTGAAAGTTTCCCTTCCCTGCTCCCATTCCAGCCTCACTGTACACCAGGAGCACAATCTCCTTTCCTGCAGCCCTGGAAGAGCCAATACCCTTAAATGCTCTAGTTGTCTTTGCTCACCAAGCTTACCATGAAAAATGACCAATTTCCAGAGGAGATTTCACTGCAAGACACGGAAAAAACAGCAAGCCTGCGACACATGAGGATTTAAAAGACTGCTTGTAAACTATTTATCCATACAAACAGGTCTATAATTTTGTGAGCAAAATGTGTTCACAGCTTCAGTGTTGGGAGGACAGAGCCCTGTGCTTCCCTGTTTCCTGGAGGGCAGAGTTTGGCCGTGCCAGGCCACACCACACCACACCACAGCGGTACTACTGCAGTGGGTGAAGCTGCTCACGCCTTCCATGCGGCCAGCTGTCCCTGAGGGAGCCAGGGACAGTATGTAGGGCTGGGAAACTGCCCCTGGGCCAAGAAAAGACTCATCAAGAGCCTGAGGAACCGATACAAAGGAGTAGTAAGTGCCTACAGTTCCCTAGGCACCACAGCCTAGTCATCTTTCAGCACTTGGACTTTTTTTTTTCTTTTAAGAGAAAGCAGCTTTTGAAAGATGCTAAGAAAGCAAGAGACACCACAGACCCTAAACTCTGCTGTGAGCAGAGCTTTGTGAGGAAGTTCCTTCCAAGTGCTCCCACACGGACCTGCACAGCCTGATCCTCCAGGGGCAGCCCCAAGCAGAGGGAGGGAGGATAAGCAGCTTGGGTGTTCCCTCTCACAAGAGCAACCCGTGCTTGCAGCATGCATAACTTTGGGCTTTACCTCACAGAGACAAAGACACCTTAATTAGTGTCTCCATGGGCTCCGGAGGTGCTGTTGGGGGGAACAAGGACATGCAACAGAGTTTTTGCTCAGCCTCTTAGAAAACTGTAATTGCAATGCTCTGTGGTGCATGGCAGGCTCAGTAAGACACTGAAAACTAATCAGCCACTCTGGAAATAACAACATTAATCAGGCCCAGTGGGAACACAAGAGATGAGGATCCTTCCACCTGGGAAGCACACCCAGCTCAGGGCCAGAGCACAGCCAGAGGGACGGTCCCCATACAGGGGTGTCCCTGTGAGAGCAGGGCAGGGAGAAGAGCTGAGGCCAGCCCGGGCTGCAGGGCTGGACACCTCCCCAAACAGGACCCCAAGCCCAGCACCTGTCCTGCCCTTGCAGCCTTCTGCCTTACCTGGCTGCTTATCCCAGAGCATTTTCTATGGCATTCCTAAGTAAGGCAGCTCAGTCTAGCAACCAGGAGGGAGTTAATCCCTGTAAAGACACTTCTTCCACCATAACATGGAGACAGCCACTCTTGTGCAAAGCTGTTGGGGGCCTACCTTTCCTCTTGGCTGTCCTCACACCTTCTCCTTAGAGTGGCCCTTCTCTGAAAGCTCCAGCTGCCCCGGGACAGCTCTCCAGCTCCCTGTGGCAGCACCCAGCCCGATGGGATGCTCTTAAAGCCTGGGGCTGCATTTTATTTTGGGATGCTGCAAAGGGCCTCACAATTCCATAGCTAAAAAGTATCCCTGGCAAGGAGGGGCCTGCAGTTGTTCCTTTTGTTATTGTGTTGTTTCTAAAGCTCTCAAGTGGGAGACAGGAAAGCCAGCACACACAGTCTATTTAAAACTCCTTTACCTCCCACCTGAGGCTGGCAGCTGCCGCTGAAATCTTTCCTTTTCTGCAAAGTTCGTGTTTAATTATGAATTGTTATTTATACTTGCTGCTTCCTTGGTGCCTTTGGTATTTAATACCACACATGTCCATGAGAACACTCTGCTCAGCTTTTCCCTCATCTAAAAATATGGCCTGCTTGGATTTTTAACTTGCTGCTAGCTTGACAGTGAAAGAATACAGTGCTAGAAATTAAGGGCTTTTTCAAGGAAACCTCCTTCAGAAGTTTCCAGTGCCCCCTCCAGAAGAAAGGCAGCACCTCCTGACCCCACATCCATCTCTCCCCACACAGCCAGCACAGCCTTTCCACAGCAGGCATCTGTGAAACTCTCCCTCCTTTTCAGCACCTTCCTCAGAGCTCTTCAAGAACATATGGGTGGCCTTATTTTCTATTAATCAACTCCCCATAAGACTGGTTTGCCAGTTGCTGCCATTGGATGTCCCCTGAGCTGCCACAGTCCTTGCAGAACTCGGTTGCTGTTTGAGGGAGATCCTTTGCCTCTGAGCAGGGCTGACTCTGAGCTTCTCTGGTCCCTTATCTGCCTCCCGTGCTGACCTCCCATTACCTGCATGCTTGGAACGTTTCACAGCACTTATCTTAACCTTTGGGGCTCCTGGCTCTTCCTCCTCACTTTCTTCAGTCTTCCTTATCCTTATTTACAACCTTCACATTCCGACACAGATCAGTTTTCTAAAGCCAGCCTGGACAGAAAGTGTGGGTGGGTGCCTCTGCCCAGCAGCTCTCCTGGCAATTATCTGGGTCTGCAGAGATCATATTCTTAACTAATTAAACTCCATGTTTCATAACAATAGCTCCCTGAGTAATGGCAGCAGCATAAATCATTGCTCTCACTGAGGAAATGATGCAGTGCAAGCTCAGCTGCCTGGCTGTAATTCCCAGAGAGGAGACACACTTTGCACAGGGAGGTGGCACAAACCCAACTTCAGAAGTTTTGTCTGCTCATAGCATTTCTTTTCCAGGACAAGAGTGTTACAGTTCTACTGGCTGCACTACCATCCTGTACTCTTGGCTTAGCTGCCTGTAGTTCCAGGGAAGAGTCTAGGATATGCCTGAGATGAGCCATAAACAGCAGCTGGAACATGTGTAGAAATAATTTCATTTTTTTTAAAGTTTTTCAGAATAGGTATTTTTTAATGGTCCCTCCTCTTGGAGCCATGATTGCTGAGTTTAAACCAACACCTGATTTGCTGCCACAGTAATAGATGACCTGAGTGCCAGAGGATCCAATCCCCAAATGTTAACAGGTTTAGTAACTTTTAGTATTTTGTTACCTCCAAATCCAGTGTTGTTCTAAAAGAGAGGATGGAGATTAAATTCTCATTTTTAAATCATTTGGGATGAACAGGAGTATTTGTAACCAGTGACAGAATTAAAAGCCATCCTAGAAACATAGGTGCTCACACCATGGTGCTTCTAAAACTGAGATTAAAGCAAGGAACTCTTCTTCCAACTTTCACAGCTATTTGTAGGCATTTTCTGATATTCTTCCCTTTGTTTTAAATCAGAACCTGAGAGGAAACCCCTCTCCATTACAGAAACAGCCAACAGCACATGACAGACACAAAAATACAGAGAAGCAGCAACAAAGCTGAACCGGGCTCTCACAGGCAGCAAGGAGCCAGAGGGGTTAACGCTGCTGGTTTATCCTCACAGCACCCCACGTTACACAATGTCACAGGGCAGCCTGAGATCCCCAGCTCAGCCCAGTGACATAAGGAGAGCTGGGCAGCTTCACCTCTGGCCATCCTCACCCCGCAGGCGAGCTCTCAGCAGCTGCCGAGCTGGAATTACGTCTCCTTGGGAATGCAAATGGCACTTCCACGGTAGTCCCCATCCACCTCCTGGCAAAGAGCAAGCCCTCCTGTCTCCTCCGTGCTGTCAGGAGAGGGATGCAGAGCAGGGAGGCACCACACCCATCCCAGGCACCCACCTTGGCTGTGGCTGTCCTGCTTGGCAGATCCTCGCGCTCCGCCTGAAGTGAAAAGACCGGATTGCTGACGTATTTCTTATTTTGTTACCTCCTGCGGCTGGCCCAGAAATAGCCTGTAATCCACAGCTCTGTCACGCTCCCAGAATCTCCTTGAGCTGCACTGGAAGTGCCCCTGTGTCAGAGCACTACCAGGTGCTCTCCTGGTAGCAGCAAGGCCTGCACAGGTTTGTTACTCTGCTCACAGGACCCCCGAGCCACACCAAGACCAGGAGGAAACATGTGGACAAAACTTACAATGAAAAAAATGTATCAATTGCACCGAAACCTCTCATACTAATAACCTGTAAAACCTTTGCCAGAAAAAGTCTCAGTCCTTGGGTAAAACCTCTACCTCGTGACTTACGAGATTCACCTGAGATGGGAAACAACCAGGTTCAACTCCACAGTGTTAATTAGGCACATGAGGAATTCAAGGCTGGTTCATGAATCCAAACCACAACGGGCTCCACCTGTGTAACTCCTGGAAGCACATTTTCATCATAAGCAGAGCAAGACAGAGTTTGAAATCTCACAAAGGCTCACTGAGCACATGAATCTTGGGACTGAATTAGGCATTCTTCCCTGAGATCTGCAGCAAGATCCAAGTTCTCAAGTAGAAACAATAATATCCATGTCTAGGATTCAGATGGGCCAGTAAAGCTCAGGGAAAAAAAACCCAAACCACACAACTCATACCCATCACAGTGCTGCTGGCTGCTGCTTCTAAGAAACAGGACTACTTAATGCACATTTTCTGTACACATCACAAGCACATCCACCCTGATATCTGGTAAGACAGGATTACTAGAGCTGATCTTTGTGCCATAAGCCAATCCCCAAAAGGGAAAAGAAGAATTTTCCCAGGAACAGTGCAGAGGGGCTTGTGTTTTTCTACCTGCACAGACCATTGCTTGAAGGCAAATTAAAGAAATCACAGGATGGTCAATTTTAGATGGATACATCCCCCCATTCAGGCACCCATCACTTTCAGTCTTATGGCTCCTACGTGGAGATTCCGAGCACGCAGAATTTCAGGGCAAAGCAACAGAGGCTGAGAAGTCACCTGGAATTAATCCAGACTCACAGCTTTCCTTCTCAGAGGGCTCTTCACTCGGGCAACTCCAACTTAAACAACCTCAATGAGCACTGACCTTCAGGTCCACCGAGAAAAAAGTCTGGAGAAAGGAGACCCCTTTTTCCCTGTGCAGCGCTGTCTAGTCCTACTTGTCCCGCGTTTTTCTGGCTTCCCCTTTTCTCTGGGACTGGATGGGTTTTAGTCGACCTGACCTCAATCCCACAATGTGGCCGTGCTGTGTTTGCACAGCCCCACACAAACCAGCTGCTCCGGCGCCGTACCTGTTTGCAAGCAGAGAGCTGAAAGGAGCCCTGGCATTCATTTGGGTTCCTCACTTCACTGGCCAAGGGATCTTTGAGAAAATGAACTCCTCCTTTGTCTGGGAGAGAGCCCTAATCCCCGTTTTGCCCTGGAGGATTACTGGGTACTTAGAAAGGCACTCACATGCACATTTTTGGTTCGTGCCAGCTGCATTTAGGCCCACAATATGCAGCGTTCCCTTTGGTCTTTAGCTTTGACAATAAGCATTCCACCGCGCCCAGACCTCGTCCCAGAGACTGCCACACTTTCACAGGCACCCTAAATCCACGCTTTCTCAACTGGGGGCCTTCCCTGCTTTGCATGAGCAGTTGGCCCTCGGAGGCAGCTGGGCACCGAGCCCCGAAGCCCACAGTCCTTTCTTGTGCTGCCCAGGCGCCTTGGAGAGCACAGCTCCCTGCACAGCCCTGCCAAAACGACCTGGATCCTGGCTGGAAGGAAGAACCTGTAGGCTCAGGATTTAGCTTTTATCCCTAGTGAATTCCTGGCTTTTTGTGTTAGTGGTGTACGGTTAGACTCTATCACAGCTTGCTCTTTGTGCCCCAGTACCACCCAGACAGGCTGTTCCCAAAAGCGCGCTCTGTGCAGCTCTGGCCCACGTCTTCCTAGGACTGTGGCTTCATTCCCTGAAGCTCTAATCTGGGATCAAGTTCAATGGAGGCAAATGACTCTAAAGCAGTACTGACTTGAGCAGCACTTTGCCTGTTCAGGGGAGACCTCACCTTCTCAAGAGGAGACAATTGAGAGGTGAGAACTGTCCTGGCCTGTCAAAAAAGCAGTGTGTGATCCATCCTGCACCCCACCTCTACCTGCACCGTGTGCTCAGAGAGCTTTAACCCTCTCAAAAACACATCTACCTACTTACTGTGTCAAGACAGGAGTAAAACCACAGAGAAAGGACAGTTTCATTCTTTTCTACCCCACAACTAACAGGACTATCCTATAAACTTGCTCTTGACCATTACTGAGCATCTCTTGAGGTTTTTCAGAGATGCCTTTGGGGACACTGCAGGATCAGCTTGGGGAATAAGAACACCCCTCTCCTCACGGGCTGTTCAAGACCAGGAAGGTGTGAGGAACAATCCTTCAGAGATGGCTATAAAACACTAGGATCAGCTCTCTCTGTGCATCAGATCTGGCAGGCAGAGGTGCCTGAGAGGAAGATGATGCACAGCAGTGCTCAGCAAACTGGAGGGTCTGTAACACGTGTCCCTGTAAGGGCCACGGCCACCACACACAGGTAAATCAGCATCCTGACAGCTTCTGGGGTATCCCCACACTGAACCATGTGGATCTAAAGTTCTTCTGATAAATGATAACATTTAACTTCTCCTACATTACACACACCAAGCACAAGCTGGCTCCAAAGGACAAGTGTAAGTGAAACAAAAAATGTAACTGCAGCTCCTACAAAGACAAGCAGCCACAAGGAGGAAGGAAAAGTCATACTCATATAATGTAATATAAGCATTAGTTTCCATTTTAGGATTTGGGAATTAAAATGATTCCATAGGAAAAGCCCACAAGCCCTCCATGCTGAAAGAATAGTTATGTTCACAGCAAGAGATGCAATCAGCAGAAGGTATTTCCCCACAATTGCTCTTTTTACACTCACCCTTCAGAACAGCGATGTTTTCCAGCTGGAGAAGGGCCATCCTAGGGGGAGTCTGAATGTCAGGAAAGACATGTCCCACCTGGGACCTGGCCATAGGGTGCTGAGACCTGAAAGGCAAGCCCAGCCTTCACTGGGACACTTTTCTGCCAGCAGCTTGGAGCTGGGACCAGGCTGCATCTGCTGGTGCAGCTCCTAATATGTTCCATACAAACCAAACGAGGTCAGTTCAGCCCAACAATTTAAATGGTTTAAAGCTAAAGATTAAGGGAGTGATTACAGGAACTGTTCCAGTGGCAGATGGATGAGGTCTCTGGCACTATGAGCAAGTGGGGCATTAATCTCTTCTGCCAGCACAGCTGGATCTCTCTTCCTCGCCTGCACTGGTGACACTTTGCCCTTTAAGGAACACACCCTGAAATTTTAGCCCAGCAGCTCTCCCAGGGAAATAGAGATGTTGCCAAAGTGCTGCAGCAGTGGCTCAGCTGCTTTTTGAACACTGGTCTCAGTGACTTGCACTAATGGGAGTGACGATCTGAGCATCTCCTCAGAGGGGGCAGAAGAAAGCCTCGTCCTCACATCTGCCACAGGCACAGTGGACATTCAGCGCCAAGGACTCAGGTCTGCAGCAGCAGAGCTGTCTCTCAGCCCTCTCTAACCTGATTATCTGCAGTGCTTCCTGGTATTCCAGATTTTAATTGCAGTTACTGGTCGGGTGGAGTGTACAGGTCTAAATCACCTTTCAAAGTGTAGCAATACCTAATCCCCAGAATATGAGCTACTCCTTATGAGCTGCTTCTCCATCCCACACGCCAACCTCTTCCTGGACAAATTCCTGAGCACCTTACTCAACACAGCATTCCATTTACTTCCTGGGGATTTCAGCAGGAGATTTGCCCAAGTAAGAAGTGATGATAGATTGAGTAAGGAGATGAGGACTTGGCCAGCTCAGCGAGAGAGACCAAGGCAAGTGACAGAAATGCTGGCTGCTAAGCTAATAAATATCTGTTTGTCACTCCAAATATTTTTAGCATCTGCCAGTGTGGCAGAGATGAGCTTTGAAAAGGATGCGGGCTGCAACCATGACAAGGAACATGAGATGAGGGAATCCTTGTACCCTCTCACTTGGTCCTATGCCTCTGTGCATCCCCATTGTTTTCACATAAACCCCCCAAAAGGGGCAGCTGGCCTTCCTGACTCCACTCCCCCCAGCAGGGAGCTATTTCAGCAGCATTAGGAGTCATCTGCCATCCTTTTGCTGAGGAGATACCACAAGCATCTTTCCTGTACACAGCCCTGGGTGTGGGACACCTTCCATGTGCCCTGCCAGCAGGAAAACTCTTCCCCATCACCCTTGTCTACTGTGTTTCGGTCTGGTGATCCCGAATCATTCCTTGGGCTCAAAGCAAGACCTGAGGCTGGGTCTTGGGATGTTCCCTGCAACAACTGCAGGGCTGGATTAGCACCTGCAGAGATTGTGGGAATCTCACCTGGATGAGGCTGGGGCTTCTCCAGTACTGCTGAGGTGAAGCACCCCCAGCAAGAGTCGAGAGAAATTCCACTAGAGCTTAGCATATGGCTTTGAGTTCCAGGGAAAAGTCTCAGATCCTCCTGGGTTTCCAGGAACATGAAGGTGCTGCTCTGTAGATGCAAAACCTTGCACAGCTCTTGGGAAACCCAATAAAATCCCACTTAGCCTAAATGCCTATCAGCTTTTAATGGGACTTTCCTCACTTCAGACACATCTCAAAAATCTACCCAAACCACTCTGAAACAGCATGGGCTGCATTTCCTTGGAATGGACGCCCCCAAGCACATGAAGGAAGCAGCGAGGAGAGGAGCACCCACATCACTGGCAAGTGGCAGTCTGATCTGAGGCCTTCACAGCACTTACAGGTTAACAAGACATCAAAAACTCTTCTTCCCCGGTGGCAACAGCAGCACCCTCTCAAAGGAAGCCACACCTTCGCTAGGGACATGCAGTGATTTGGAGTCCCAGCCTGGAAATCTCTGCATAGCAACAGGAAAAGGGGAGCAATACATATGCCCACTCCCAGCCTCTCCTGGTACGCAGCACACGCAGTGACACTGTCATTACCAACACCCCTCCCAAAATGGAGCCTTGGCGGAGCCAGCCCCAAACACAAATCGAGCCACAAGTGCCAAACTCGTTCGGAGAGAAAGCAGCAAACCCAAATCCTATTAAGCAGCCATCAGTGTCAATATTTATTCCTCACAAACCAGGGACAAGTGGCCTAACAAACAGTGTCAGGCTGAGCCTGGTGAGATGGAAGAGGAAGGGAATAGACAGACTTAGGGAAAGGACATGACATTAATCAGCATCACCCCTGCAAACCTTTGACAGAAACAAGGTAGTAAACTCAGTAGCCACTTAGAGACTAAGCTCCCTTTTTGCTTCAACAGTGATAGCCCCCAGTTCCCAGCCTGGAGGTTTGGCATCCTTCACAGCAGAGCCACTGGGCCCCAGAAAACCTTTCCCTTTCAATCCACCTCTCAACACACACCTCTCTCTGGCCTGGCTTAACCACTCCCTGCCCAACACAGAGCAGATCCATCCCGAGGTCTGGTCTGCAGGGAATGAAGCACTCTAGCCAGCACTGAGTGAGTGGGCTCCCAGGCAAACAATGTCTGCACAGGAAGACAAACAAATCAAACCATGATTTCACAAGGCAAACTCCTGGGCTGCTAGACTCACTTCAAATATCCCAGCTTCTCCTTCTCCCTGCGGATCATTCCTGCCCCTGGGGACAGGAATGTATATGCCACTTACTTCTGCCTAGCCTGGATGGGAAAACGCAGTATTGACAAACCCACTCCAGGCTTGATATTTCCATCAGGGCTGTAGCTGAATTTTTAGAGCTATGCCTTACTATAGCACATATTTGCTCTCATCTACCCAGGGAAATTTAAGCTGCCATAGCATGACGAGGACGCAGCCATCGTGCACGGGGGCCCTGTCCCCGCTATAACTGTCCTGGCCACCAGCTATCATCACGTACTTTGCTTAAATTAGGCTGAAATGGAGTCTGTCTGCAGCCTGGAGCCTGCCTGTAACTGCAAAGGAATCTGTGCCCTCCACAGCACAGGAGACGGGATCAGGTCGCTGCTGGAGAGCACTTGGCCTGCCTATTTTTATTGTCCCCCTGAATACTTTTCTTCAACACTGTTCTGAGTTGCTGAAAGAATAGTAAAGATGAGATTTTTAATTTTTTTTTTAATAACAGACAGGCTGATAATCCATAGAAACCGTGTCCTTTTAACTTTTGGATGTTTCTCAAATCTCTGCCCTTGTTGCCAGGATGCTGAAGGCATTTCGAAGGCACAACACGATGAAATCTAATCAGGGTGAAGTGGGCTGGTTTCATTTCCATCAAATTCCTTTTTCAAAGGCATAAATTTACCCTTCTGATCCCAACCTCTAGAACTGAGCCAACACAGCAGTTACTGCTACATGAAAAACCCACCCAATCCCCATCCCTTGCGAACAACTGCTGACTGACATTCCTCATGCTTCTTTAAACCCAAGGACATTGCCACTAATTCCAGCCCGGGTGCAACTCAAATGGAAAGGATTACGGAAGTGGCTCTCATCTGAACAGAGGCAAGCCTGCAGCATCAATGCACATCAAGGGCAGCCAAGCTTTCCATTCCAGTTAAACTTGGGAACAACCTCCTAAACCATGGTTTTGAACACACAGGTTTTCTTTTCCGCTGACTGGAGCACCTGAGCAGGGTGCACCTTGAGATACTGAGTGTGGCTACAGCCTGATCCTGCTGACCATGAGCCATTCTCCACTCCCACACCCATTAAAGTCCAGCAGCTTGCCAGCGCCAGCCACAGTCACCCTGGGCCTGAACAAATGTTAGCCAAGTGGGAATCACACAGGGCATCATAAAACACCCTGTTTGATGTCATAACCTCCTGATTTATTTACTTACACTGCTGCTGGGGTGAAGAAGCCCAGGGATGGGATGGACCAGGCTCCACCACGCCAGCTGCTCTGCAAACACCAACTGAAGGATGGTTGCTCACCCAGAGGGCTGACCATTAAAGCAGGGTCCACCCTCACTACACAAAGGCAGGAAGGATGTTTTCCCCATCACTGCTCTTCCCTCAGCAGCCTTCCCAAGTCCATCTGCTGACCCATGCCAGCTGCATCCTCCTGCTAGAGCCCAGCTTTTCTCCCATTGCTGCCAAGACCTGGGATGCTCTGTACAGGGAGAAGGGCTCTACATCACCCTGCTTTTATTCTCATAAAAAACCTGTTCAGGCCTACTGAAGACAGGGGCATTTGTGGAGGCCCCTGGCTGCTGCAGAACCATCTCTCAGAGGCAGGGCTCCCACGTGCTGCAGCAGCAGCCCTCTCCACAAAGCAATGCCAAATAGGCTGCAGCTGGCCTTGTACGTCTTTATTGCCTTTTGAGCAATGTTGTATAGTTACACCTCTGGCCTGCTGACCTCTGGAAGATAAGCCTCTGTGATTATTAAATGAACTTTCCTTAAAATTTACAGTAATCCTGATTTCAGTCGAACTGAACTTCCCTCTTTGATTAAAGAACCAGAGGTGCCAAGCACCATTTAATGTGGGCCAACAAGCTCTCAATCCTCTAAATCCCCACATTATGGCAGAGCAGCCCTCCCTCTCCCAGCTGTAGGCTGGCCTGGACTTCACCTCTCTCACTCAAAGGAGTTTTAGGGCATTGATTTTTCCCAACTATTGTTTCTGCTGGTGTCGAGGAAAATCTGGTCAAGCACCTTGCAGGAGCAGAGTCAGGCCCCCAGGCTGAGCAAACACAGAGAGCTGCTGAGCCTCACCCCTCTGCTGAAAGAGCTAAAGGGGGCTCAGGCTGAGATGAGAAATGAACGTGTTTCAATGGGTGCTGCTGGTGGCACCCAACTAAATGTAAGGCCGGGTTTTTTAGACAGAAGAACATACAGAGATCAGCGTTTAAAAGGCATTGCAGCAGGGAATGAGAAAAGCAGACCTTTGGACCTTATGAGGAGAAGAAGTAGGGGAGAAGTTGGAGTGAAGGCAAATGAGGTCTGTGAGACACATTCCTCCCAAATTTACAAAGAAAAATGCTAGCTAATAGTGTTCCATTTGAATACCATTCTCTTCCTAGCCATTTTAAGGAGTCTGTGGGTCACTCCAACCACGTGATAAAACTTCTCAGCTTCTGTCCCAGTATCTCGTTGCAAGGTGCCTGCCAGCAGAACTCCCTGCAGGAACACTACACTGCTTACTAAAACATGTAACACAGCGAGAGCGCCCACGAAACCTCCCGCTGCTGTGATGCCCGGCAAGTGGCTCCAGAGAAAGAGCAATAAAGGGACCCTGAAGCCCCGCAGCTCTTGCCCAGCTGCAGCCGGACAGTGGATGATGCAGCCCCGGACGTGTCCGTGCACTCACAGCACAACGTGAGTGTGGGCGTTTAATTCCCACCTGGGGAACTCCTCCGAGTAGCGAGTTCCACATGCGGGGAGCGCGGCACGGCGGGCACTCACCCCACACCACTTCCCTCCCCGACTGCTTCTTCCCAGCATCCAGAGGCGCCGAGAACACCGAACGAGAAAACAGCAGTCGGAAGGGGAGGGGGCGGGCGCCCTTCCCCGGGAGACTCCGCCGGTGCCGGCCGAGCTGCGGGGCTGCCGCCTTTTGTTAGCCCGCCCTGCCCTGCCCTGNCCCCCCCGGCGCGGCGGCTGCAGCCCGGAGCCCCCCGCAAGCTCCCCCATCCCGCCACAGCCCGGCCGCCGCGTCTCCACGCCCGCACCACCAGCGCCAACTCCGCCTGAGCTGCCGGCCGGGCGCGGACCTCAGCGAGCTGCGCTCCCTCCGAAGCCCTGCCGCTCTTCCCCGAGCCCAGCAAAAATCCAGTCGCACCTTCCCATTAATCAGAGGCCGTTGCGGGGGCTTCCGCCTGCCCGCTGATGTCCTGCCTCGGGAGCGAGTGTCACGGGCCACAGCAAAGCCACGTTACTGCTGTGGTGGCTTTAACAGCGCCTGCTGTCACCTGCTAGGTTCGTTTCATACAGGACATTTAACCAGCAAATGACCTGCATTAAATTAATTTTAAAACTACACGCAGCTGAACAGTACTGTCTCACAAAGGAAACTGACAGGCAGAGACAAGATAAATAAACCCTTTCAATTTCTCGTTTTGTTGTGAAAAACTAAAGAAAACCCTTCACGCTGCACAATGATTTGTGCTACACACGGGAAGGAGTTCAAGTTTCAAGCAAGAATTTGTACTTCTAATGCCCTGCTTTTGGCTGGCACGAAACAAGCACGGTGCTGTTGCGGAGCCAAGCTGGTCTGTGCCTAGGAATTGAAGTGGCCAGGTGGTGTGGAAGTCTTCCTGGCTGAGGACTGCAGGATTTCGTTTTCCCTTTCCCAGTGCTGACAGATTTTGCAGGTGAAATGAAATCAGTTTCTGCTTTCCCACCCTGCCACTTGCCATCCTCCTTCCTGCCCTTTGGATGCCAAACACCTGCCTTTCCCTTTCTGCTCTGTACCCTCCTGGTTTTTCATCTGGGAGCTGTTTCCTCTCAAGGGCTGGCTCCATGTTCACCCCTGTTTTCTGGATTTGCACATGCATGCAAATACAGCACCTGCCCCTGTAACAACCCCTGAACCCAAACTCCTCTGCAAGCTGCTGGCAGCACCAGAGAGTGGTGCAGAATGAAGATGGCAAGTGGGGCAATGTGAGGGAAAGAAAATACCTTTTGAACCCGGAGAGGTGACTGAAGGAGGTGCTGGAAAAGTTGCTCTTTACAATGTATCTGGCCCATAATGGATCTTTTATCCAGGAACATCCAAACATCACCCAAAGAGATCCCTGTTTTACATAGAAAGAGACTGATATTTTATAGAGTGAGGGAAAAGGATGGGATCTTATTGTGAGCAGGAAAGAATCCCACTCCCAACATGCTCTTCACAAGAGGCACTGGCCTCTCTGAAGCCATTTGTTCACCCCCTGTTAAGCTATCACAAAATGTTACATAGATAATTTTACTTCTGTTTATATGTAACTTAATTCTGACCTAGATTAAAACGGTTCCTGTCGGCCTCATTTGAAGTAAAATATTGAAAAGGTGCACCTGTGTCAGGTGAAATTATGCTCAGCCAGTGCTACTTTCAATGTTCATGTCTCTCTCCCTACCTGCATACTCATAATCAGCAGCCTGAAATGTTTAATACTTCATCAGCTGCAGAAATCATAGTGATAAACCAGCATGGGAGATGCAGAAAAAAACCAGAGGTGAGGTTACAAAGGCAGTGAGCATTACTTCTGAGTCCTCATGATGAAACCCATCATGAGGTGGCACCTCTCTCAGCAGATTAAGGGTCATTTCCTGTTTTTTTTTCACTTGTGCTTCCTAGGGAGGATATTTTGTCTGTATAAAACCTGGGGTGCTGTCACACACCTGTCCTGCCATGGCTTTGAGCTCTCACACCTGGATTTCCACCGGGGACAACAACAGACCCCTCCCGTGCACGTGTCTAAGCGGATGCGTCATCAGGATGGGTTAATAATTTCAACAGCCCAAGATCACTGCCTTGTGACACAAAAGGGCAGGTTTGGGAAGCAGGATTAAACAGCCTGGGAATAAGGATGACTCAGGTGGTGCCTGCCTTCCTGTCCCCTTTCACAGCAAGAGGCCCTTTCTGATCCAAGCCCAGCACACCCATCACCCAGCTCAAGAGCCGATGTCTGTAGCCACCAGCCAAGGTGACCCTGCTGCCAGCAGAGCCCCCCTGTGCAGATGTCACCCACTGGAGGCATGGCTTTTGCTATCACCCCTCCCAAAGGCAGGATTTCTCCCCTCCCTGACTGGAAAGCTACATGGAACACTGTATATTCCCATACCAGCATGTGCAGCGTATGTCACCTGCTCAGGATCATTCCATTAGGACCCAGAAGGACCCACGATAATTTGCTGCGTGAAATGACTCCAGATGGTTTTATTGATATTTTAAACACTTCAAGTGTACTTTGCATCTTGGCCAGCCATTTGGCAAGATAGCGAGTGGCAAACAGGGTCACAGACGTTACCAGGCAATGAAACAAAGTCCGGCTTCGGGATGCGATCATAAAAACCCATGAACGCTTGTCCTTCTGTGATAAAAACAACAACAAAAACATTGCCACCGTAGCATAAACCTGAGGCTCCCCATAACCTTGGACTATTTACTGAAGCATGACAGCACTTAGGATAGCACAGGGACTCGCCCTGAGGCAGATGACAGGCAGCTAATCCAAGTGGGAATTCACTGGGAGGGATCACAACAAGCACATACTGCTGACAAAACGAAACCTTCCGCACAATCCGTGCTGCCCCGGAGCAGCGAGCACGGCCTCCCTTCCAGACTGATGGGGCGTGGGTCCAAACACCCACACGGCAGAGCTGAGCTGCTGCACGGAGCTCTGGCCGATGGCAGCCACGTCCCAGAGGTGCTCAGTGTCCACAGCTCACCTCCTGCCAGTGTCCTGGCTGGAATGCCTCACTGGTCCTACACAGCTAAACCCATCCCAGTCACACCCTGGCCTTTGTGCAATTCCCTCCTGTTCCTGCTTCCACAGAAAAGCATTTGTTCCCTGTTGAGGTGGAGCAGCCCCAGATGGCATGTCCTTATGGGACAGCACAGCTCAGCTCCCACTGAACTAACTCCAGAACTCTTTCCACCTGGACCAGCCTACGTGCCCTTCAGTGCTTATTCTGGAAAGAAAAGCCCTTCCATACAAAAAAATGAAAGAATGTCTGCAACTAAGCAGGATTTCTCCACCAGGTGACTCTTGTGACACCAGTATCAAATATCATATCCTGCAAGGGGAAAGAACCAGGGGGAGGACTCAGAGAGCTGTTTCCAATTTTTTTTTTTTTGCAGGATTTTGGTTCCTTACTTGGTGTTTGCTTCCGATGGCAGTTTAATCCTATCTAAGCACAAGAGCAGAGGTCATATAATCTCCCTCAACAATCATGGGTCTTTTAAGTTTTCCTCTGTCCTGCTGGTGTTCCCACTGCTTTGAAAACAGCTGTCCTTGGACTTACAGAACACCTGAAGAAATCAGAGCTGGACCCCGCAGTGCCCAGATGGATTCCTGACCTGTGTCTCCCAGTTGCAGCAAGTTGCATTGGAAGCAGAGTGAATTGTGGCAGAGACAAATCTGTCTCTGCCATGTCAGGAAGGTCCAGTGAAGCCCTTGCCCACCTCCCTGCCCTTTCCCACCTGGATCAAAAGCATGCAGGTAGTTTCACTTCAGCTCCCACGTCATAGCCAACAGGCAGTGTACACACTGCTGCCATCAGCTCCAGAGCCTGCCAGCTGGGCTGCAACAGGGACAGAGAGCCTAAAAACTCTGCACACACCACCGTGATGGCACTGCCTTTGTTTGCCTTTGGGAGTAGGTGAAGACGCCCTAGGATTTGCACATCCACATCCCATCCCTTCCCAGAGATGACAGGAATGGCTCTGCTGTGGGGAACCAGAGGACTCAGGCATTCATCCAGGAGTCCTTTTCCTTTTGCTTTTTTCTAGTCACCACAAGAACTTCTCCAGTGTTCCTGCTCTCCAGCTGCCCAGCTCCCTGGATGCTGGTACTGCCATGCCCAGTGGACAGTGTGCTCCTGGGGGCATGGGATAACCAAGGAAGGTTCCCTCTTCCTGGTAAAATAAAGCTATGAGGGGGAGGAGCACCGCATGCCCACAGTGCTGGCTCTGGAAGAGTGGCCCTGGATACCTGTGCTCCCCCCCATCCCACACTTGCCTGTTTTCCCAGCCTCTTGTTTCTGGCAACATGAGCTGCTGGACACTGGGCTGGGATATGGCTGGGTCACAGGGATGGAGAAAAGCTCTTATTTGAAGGATGGAAAGATGACGTGAAACAGCCCCAAAGGAGCCTGTCCTGTGGCTGTTCCTCGTGGCCCTGGCTTGCTGGGCACTGCAGATGCCAGGCTGCAGCACAGTAGGGCCCCTCCTGCATTTGCTCAGGCAGCTGGTGTGAAATGTGAGACCCTTGTCACGTCTGCTGGGGGAGGAAGGGAAGGCGTGGGATGCACAGAGGAAATTGGGTTTTGACATAAACCATAGGCTGCATTGAAGAAGGATGATCTCCTTTGAGGAGTGTTTGCAGTGCTGACCTACCCACAGACCATGAAGAGTGAGAGCACAGAAGGGCTGGAGCCAGGGCCATCAATCAAGGGGGAACAGAACTCCCAGGGAGGCTCCGGTTTTCCAAAACGTGCCCAGTCGCCTTTTGGTTTGGAAAACTTGAACCATGAGTTGTTCAGAGCCAGGACTCTTTGAATCCAAGCCTTTAAAGCTGGGAGAAGTTTAGAGAAACTCCCTGTCTTGGCTCATCTCCAAGTCAAATTAACTCCTGGAAGGTGAGGAGGTGTTCAGATAAATATCAAATCGCTCTCTAATGGGTCAAGGCCATTTTTTCCAGTGAACAAAAAGGATTTTTATTGGATCTCTCTGAAACTGCATATCTCAGACTGAACTTAAGACAGCTGTGAAAAAAATTAAGAAATGAGGAAGTCCAAATCCTGCAGCAATGAATAAAAACCATTATTAAATTTCCTCATGAAGGCTTCACCCAAATAAACCCAATGAAAAATCAGTTTAAGATTGAACTTAGTCTGAATGTAAGAGGTTTCTATGGAAGTTCACTGTTATGAGGAAATCCTAAGGGGAATTTGGAAAGAAATCACATATTCACATGTGCCAAGGGCACATCAGGGAAGTGAATTCCTGATGTTTTTATTCAACTATCCTGTCTTCTGCACTGAAACTTTCTAGACTATGCCCCTAAGTTTTCCCTTGGTTCTTGGTACCGCAGTCATTGTGAACACCTCTCTGTGTATGGAGATAACCCTAAGAGAGAAAGACATCATGATGATAGCATAAAGAGGAAATAGTAGAAGGCTTCTTAAATATTCCAAGGAGAGGAAAAGAGCAGAAAATAGATGTGAATCCACTTTTCCTCCAACATCCCAGAGAGGTGAAAGGAAGGCAGAGAGAATGGCAGTTTTCTCTGGCAGTGAAAAAAACCCTCTTTTTCTTCTGAGCTACTGACAAAAAGATTTAGGGAAAAGAAGAGGAAAAAAGGACATTTGTACAGTGAAGAAAAAAGGGAGAAGGCTTTGAAGACCTAATTAACAGACTGTCCCAAGTCACTTCAGTTCAGCTGCATCACAAAAGTCTAACAGAGATCCATGGGACCACAACAACCTGCCCAAGAGAATAAGACACTGTAAACAAAACCAGTCACTCCAAAAACCCACCCCGATTGAAATCCAGGGGGCTGGGAAGGGGAGGAGGCTGCAGCTGAGGGCCTGTTTTCCTGCTCACTAATAAATTTAGTGTACAGAACCTTTTGTGAGTCCTTTTTAAGGTTGTTTGTTGATTAAAGCGGCAAACAACAAACTTAGCCTTAATTTATGCTTCTTTAAACATTTCAAGCTTGGGGGGGTGCTTTTTATAGGAGTTAATGAGGCAGAATAGGTTCTTTAAGGGGAAGATATTTTCTCACCAAATTAAAACCTGTATTGAAAATAAAATAATGAGATGAAGGTGGCTTTTCTTTCAGAAGTAAATAAATCTTGGAGTAGGAAACTTCTCACGCACTTGGAACTGTCCTTATCGGAGAGATCTGAGAACAGCAGGTTCACAAGATGTTCTCACTCTCCTTTTTTAAAATTTATTTTGCCTTCCTCCTTTCATGTAAACAGTAATAAAGCATTACTTGCTCTAAATGTGCAAACAGTTCCAGTGTGTGAGAGCAAGGAAACACTGGGAGCTGTTCTTTGCCACAGGAGAGCCACAAAAGCCCAAGGCAGGGACTTGACCCCACCATAACCCAGGCAGGGCAGAGAAATGGGCCATATCACGCCACCTCAGACACCTGGGCAAGTCTCAGAGTGGCTCCCAGCAAGATCCCAGGTCAGCCCGAATTTTCCAAATTAAAGCTTGCCTCAAATCTACTGCATTTTAGCAATCTGGTGTAGCAGCAAACGGAAAATCAAGTACCAGAGTGGGCAGTGCTGGAAGCTACTGTGACACCAGTAATCGGCACCGGATGTCATTAACTGGGGACAAACAGGCACGACAAGGTCCTGGTGTGATAGGAGAGCATCAGGCCTGGTTCCTCTCGGAAAGGGGGAAGAAAGCCTCCCTTTCATGGCAGCTCCAAGCACGCTCGAGGAGATAACCCTGTTTGTCTTCGCCGGAAAGGCCGACTGAGCGCCGGCCTCGCAGGCACAAACTGGTCGGTGCAGCCTCCGGACACGCAACTGCACTTTGGGGCATTCTGGGTTTCACTAAAATGTTAGTATTTTCTCTGGAAGGAAGCCCACCTTTTTGGCTTATTCCTTACCAAAAGGAATTTGGATGTGTGTGGTGTTTTGCTGAATTATCCCTAGTGTATGGGTAAGAACAGGGCTAAGCCTGCTCTGGAGTGCAAATACAGTGTTTTCCCTTCCATCTTTGGAAATCTGCAGACAAGGCAGCCACCAGCAACTTCCTTCCCTCTAACTCCCCCCAGGATGCTGGGAGCTTGGCAGGAAGGCAGTGCTTCCCCTCCTGCTGCCAGCAGGCTGACCAGGGCTGGGTAAGTCCAGTGCACCTGTGGGAAGCCGCGGCAAAGCCGGTGCCTTACGCGATGGAGCAACAGCTCACCTCAAATTTCAAAGCAGCTGCAAGACCCAGCACCACGACAGGAGGGTATGAATGGGGCTGTTTTCATATCTGCCACGCAAATGTCTGTTAGCACAGCAATGTTATCCGTTGTTATCCGCAAACAGCGGGATTTTATCCGCCGGCCTCCCTCTCTGATCATGGAAAATGTATACACAGGATAGCCAAAGGAACTTGAGCCGGCAGCCAGCCACTCCCCGTGAAACCACATACTGCAGGGATGACAAAAGGAGCTCAACAGGCACCAAAAAGTCAACACCCAGGGGAATTCCAGCGTTTGGTAACGGCTTGGGAAGATCGGGCCCTGCAAACCCGAGTGCTGTGTGGAGCTAACCTGCAAAGCAGCTGTGAGAGAGAGATCAGCCAGAGAATGACTAAGAGAGATAAAAAAAATAAATTATGTGCTCCTCTCTCAGTCCATGAAAGCACAGCAACAGTGCCCTGGAATTAGTTGCAGACTAATTCCATGCAGAGGCATGGAAGCACTTCACAGGGAGGAGAGAAAGCAAGGAATGTATTAAGAAATCTCCACAGAGGAGTCCCCAAAGGAGGCAGGGAGAAGAGACGGTCTCCAAAGGGACACTTCTGGCTGGACTGAGGTGTCAGTGTCTGAAATATCAAGAAGAAACATTTTCAAGCTGTGAGCCAGCCAAAGGCAAGCAATGGCATATGAAGATAAAGCAGAGAGACTCTAAGAGCTAAAATCACATAAAGTGGATGAAAGCATCTCCAGCATGTTGGAGTCTGGAGCGATAGGAGGCAAAGCTTCCTCATGAACTTCCCCTCCTTTCTGTTGTGCACATATCCACAAAGGGCAGTCTGAAATTCCCCAGTACATTGAGCATCAGCTGGGAATGTTTCATGGAAATTAAACTCTAAATAAAGGGAAAATCCCTCCTAGGTGCTGTGGACATGATGCCTGCTCCAAAGCTGCTGAATGAAATGGAAAACCTTTTGCTGAGCACCTGTAGCTCTCCTCAGTTATGACTGCTCTGCCCAGCACTCACAATTTCATTTCTAATTAAGAGCCATGAACCAGACTCCACATCAGACAGTATCAATCTGCATAACTCCCGTTTTCCTCTGGTGGTTCTGGAAGGGAAAATCTCCATGCTGCTTGTGCAAGTTCCAGGTGTCTCAGTCACAGGGAGGAGCTGCACCTGGCTGCAGACACAACCCCCAAGAGCTGTGGAGCAACAAAATTGGGCCAATGGGCTCGGAGTTCAATCCTCCTTCTCACAGGGACTCCCTGCCAGGTCAAGGCTTTGGACCTTGGAGTGGGACTGTAACCACAGCTGGTCAAAAATTTACTGCAGACACTGGTTCCGTTCAATGAAATACCTGCAGGAAACATCCACTGATTCACTCACATGGTTAAAAAGAAATTGAACTGTTTTCAGGTTTTTTGGAATGAAATGAGAATCCTCCAGATCAGCCTCTCACATGAATCATTTATTTTGTTTTGTTTTGTTTCTTTTTTTTTTTTTTTTTTTTTTTTTTCCCATCACTGAATCCTCTATTTCAGACTTTCGGTCTTTCATTCACTGGGTTTTTTTATAACCCTTTGGCTGTCAGTTCCTCCCCCACAACCTCTACTGATTTTCTTCTTTTCCTAAGCCCTCTTGTCTTCAAGAAAGGATGCAGTTTTAAAATAGAACAGACTTTTATTGTAGCAATTTACATTTTAGATATTATCATGAGTGAATGAGCTGAAGCAAATTTGCTGTAACTTTTCCCTACCTGGGTTGGTTCTGCAGTGCTAACAATTATTCAGAGAATTCAGCATTTTATAATTTCTCAGACACACTCTGGTCCAGCCCTCCACCTTGGGTAAATACATGGCATGTGTAAAGGACTTTGGATTCACCTCATAAGCCAATGGATGTCACTGTTGCTCTGCACACACCAAAATGGGAAAGCAAAGAAAGATGATTTAACCAAAATAAAGTTACAGGAGAGAGTTCCCTGACCTGGTCTATGCTGGTTACATTGGGCAATTCCCTCAGGGGCTTCCTAAGTGCATGTCCAAGGTATCCCACAGTAACTACAGAGATAAGGTCAGGCTAACAGCTGGGTGTAAAAGAGGAGGGCTTCAGGAAGGTTCCTAAGCTGTTTAACCCCTTCAGTTGCAGCCTCCCCTGAAACATCAGCAGCAAGAGGCATTTGTTGATGAGTTTCCTGGGAAGGATCCACCCTTGTGCAGCAGGATGCTCCAGGCTGGGACAAAGTAGGTCACCAAGAGGCTCTTCAGCCATGGCCAGAGCTGCAGCTGCCGCATTTCTAGGTCAGTGCTCACTCCTGATTTAATGGGTTGATAAAGGTTTAAGAAACAAGTGAAGGTTTTGATTGCATTCCTGTGTGCCAGGCTCAACATCTCATGAGAGCTGCTGCCACTTGAGAATTGCTGTTGCAATGAGGGGTGGTTTACGCTGAGTTACTGACAGAGCTCAGGGAAACCAGGAGAGAAAGGCAGGGTCACCAGAGCACAGAAAACAAGGCTCAAAAGTAGAGACAGAAGTTTTGAATGCTGTGAGGGAAAATCAAGAAAACCAGTTCAAAAGTATAAGGAGTCTGAAGTTTCTGATCCTGGTCTAGTTCTGCCAAACTGTCCTCAGTCAGAACTGTCCCTCATATACAGGGACTCTGCTGCTGTGACAAGACCTCAAGCAACTGGAATTTGTTTCCTGGAAGGAAGAATATTATTTGATCAATTGGGAAAGAAAATGCCTGAGGCTGGTCCAAATTTCATATATTTGGATCTAAAATACACTTGGGATAAGTGCAGTTATTCCAAAGTGTTGGTAAGAAGAGTAATTCCATTTCCTGCACATGCTGTTTACAAGCAGGAACTATGCAAACCAACAAAGCCAAACCAGGAACCTCAAATGCCAATTGTTTAGCACTGGAACAGAACCACTGCACCACACCACTCCCGCCAAGCGAGGAACTCGGTCTGAGACATTGTCAAGGTCCTGATGAGAGAAATTCATTTGCTATCCTATGAGATCCCTCAGGAAGACCTCAGAGCCCTGTCTCAGAACAGGCTGAGCTTGTTGAAGTCTCTCCCAAGACCCAGCAGCCTGTGAGCTGCCTAATTGCACCAGGCAGGAAGGAGCCTGTGGTGAAGCCTGTGTCAGGCACAGCTGCAGTTACTGTTTGTGCCTGCTCTGAGGACATGGGGCTGTTCCACACAGCCACGCTCTGTCTGCTCTGCCCTGTCATTAGTCCTCAAAGAGACACCTCACCAATGCCTTCCTGCAATGACAGCTGCACCTACCACATGTGTAAAGGCACACCAGCCTTTGTTTTTTTAACTTTCAAAACCTGACAACTAAATGTTCAGGTGCCTGAACTCCCTTGTACAGTTGGATAAAGTTTTGCTTCCCCTGTAGGAATAAAGTTACTATCTGCAAATCAACTGGTCTCAAAAACCTTTCTGCCTGCTTAGATGCAGCGATTCCATCCATGTTTTCCAGAGGTTTTGCAATGGCATTTTTGGAACTGGCCATTTCCTACCTGGTATCCTCAGCTGTGGCAGAGGGAGAAGCCCAGGGAGGCACTCCACATCCTAACTCTGATGCTGTGATACCATGATGTTGCTCACCCTGTGCTGACGTCAATTAAACCCTTGTTAACTTCCATCACTAAAACAAATTCTGCTTTATTTACATTGGAAGAGGCCAAGTCGAGGAATTTGCACTTAATGCTTATCAAGTAAACAGCAAAAGAAAAACACTTGACTCTCCGAGTGCTACAGAATGACATAACCCAGAGCTGGGTAAAACAGGTAAAAAATAACAACTTAGACATCTAAATAAAAATGCCTTGATATAAGTATGTCTAAACTAAAGCTCACGATAATTTCCTTGGGATTGTCATGGATAGTAAGTACTGTTGAAAAGCCAAGCCAGCTATATCTTAATTCCCAGATATTTGGTCTGCAAGGAAAGTAATCACTTCAACAGTGGTGCTTTCAGGAATTGCACAGCAACTCAAGACTACGTGACAACAGAGCTCTGAAAGAGGCATCATTTAATGGCTGAAAACAATCCCGTGCCCTCAATCTGCTGTAAAGGAGAGAGGCCACCCTGCCAAAACCCCGGAGCAATTTGCACTAAGTATGGTGCCACTGGCAGGCACAGTGCCCTGGCAGAAAAGGAAGGTGTCCTGTAATTTCATAAGTTCAAGATTAAATTATAAGATACTCTGTTGCTATAAAACAAGGCTGCTGCACACCTGGTATCATTAGGCCCTAATTCCTGGTGGGTGAAAATCCTCAGTGCCACCACAGTTAATTATGCACCCATGCAAAGGCAAAGAAGTTGTTTTCTAGAATTGGAGCAAAAGAAAAAAAAACCTCAGAGTTAGGTCTGGAAAACTTAACTCTCTGCAGTTCTTCGTACTTCAACTAACTCCTGAATCTCACCCCCATCCCTGGACAAACACACCAGTAGAAAAGGAGCAAATACCATTCACTTGATAGGAATGGTGAGCAAGCACACAAAGGCAAGACTTGTCTGAGCGACACAGTGCCACCTGTGATTAACCAGTGGTATGATGCTGTTCTGATGAGCTTGTCATCATCTAAACATCAGAAAGACACACACTCACAATATGGAGCACGCACAGAGCACGACACACAGCAGCCAGCAGAGCAGCCCGCTGACAGCAGCATGCCCAGGCTGGGGCAGGCTGGCACTGCCTCACAGCTGAATGCCATCTCCTGTGCCCAGCTGGTTGTTGTCAGCACTACAGATCCAGATGCGCTCACCATACAGGCTCACGTCCAAAAGAACAAGCAAACGGCACCAGAGAGAAGGAGAGGTGACAGCAAAGCGCAGCGTCCCAGCTCACCGAGCCTCCGAGCGTCCCATCCCTCACCAAAGCAGGCGGACAAAACAAGCAGCAGTGCCTTGCTCTCCACTGCCACCGAAGGGAGCTGAAGTTTCCCCGACAGGTGAGGAAGCAGAAGGCGCCGGTGCCCCGGCGGGGCGTGCAGCGCCACAGCGATGTCCCCGATCCCGCGGAGCCCGGTACGCACGGTTGGGATGCGCTCCAGAGGGCCAGGACCTTCCTGAGGCCGTGCAGGTGGGCATGCATGGGCAGCGCTGCCGGCAGCCTCAGCTGCAGCTGGGGCCGGGCACGGTGAGGCGGCGCATGGGGAGCCAGGCCAGGGCCACGGAGGGAAGCAGCCAGCCCCGCTCACCCTTTTAACAGGCGGGCTGCTTTAATGACAGAGAGCCAGCCAGACGTGCCTTTGGAGTAATTGCCCTCGCTGCAGGCACCCAGCTGATGAGACGAGAGCACGGCAGAGCCAGGTGACTAAAGCAGGCAGCAGCAGCAGAAGGGATGCAGGAGGGAGAAGGTGCCTTCTCGTTACCCCCCAGAAAAGCACTGCCATCGCTCTGAAGCTAAGGCAGGACCCTGTGTTTTAGTGATCCTGAGTTGTCCAAGCTCAAACACACCAGCTTGCACAAAGGATCGATGGCTTAGCCCAGCCTCATCCGACACTTTTTTCCATTTTTTCCACTTTGATCTTAGAACTGTAAAAGCTCCTATTCCAGTGTCACAGTGGAGTCACAGTTCCTTGGGAAATGATAATAAAAAGAAGCCAAGGCAATGGCAGTGGTTGTCCCTTCATTCCTGCTTTCGATCAGCTCCCTGTGTGATCCCCAACACCCACAAAGAGAACTCAAAACCAGATTTTATTGCCAGTTTCACAACCACACCCAGGGATGCTCTCAGCCCAGCCCTTACATCAGGACCGTGGTTGGGAAACAGCCTGATCTCTCCTGGCTCAGACACTGCCTCTTCAGACACTGCCTTTCCTCCTCCAGCAATGAGAACCAGTCCTGGGAAAGCCCTGTGCTTCCTGGTATGGAGGGATACTGCAGGGCTGACTGGGGAAAAGCTGCTGTCACACGTATCCCTCTCCTCCTCCTCTGCTGCTGCTTCTCCTCTGCCCCAGGGAGAAAGGGATGAAAAAGGAGCAGTAGGATGAAATTAGTAAGGAAACGCCAGAAGAAATGAGAGAAACCACAAAGAAACATGGAGAAAGGCAGACAAGGGAATCCTCAGAGAAAAGGTCACCTAACAGAATCACACAGGATAACCTTTCTGTGCATATTTGGTGCTATCCTATCAAATTAACCTCTAACTGTCTCATAGAGGGTACATTAAAACATTGATTAAAAGGATTTCATACCTTATTATATTCTGAAGGAAATGCCTCAGTTAGGCCTATCTTGTGCCCATCCACATTAAGTTAAATAAGGGCATTTCCAATCCTGGAGGAAGCAGGAATTACTTGACCTGCCATACAGACAGTGAAGCTGAAGCACTGCTGAATTTATAGATAAAGATCTTTTAAAAGCAGGTGCCTAAATTCACTAAATTCATGGTCTGAGCTTCCAAAGCACAGAGCAGTTTGCAGCCCCCACTGACTTCAAAGAGTCCCTCCTGGCCATTCACACAGTTTTGGAAAAGCAGGAAAAAAGATAAGGATCGCTCTTGATGAAAAGCTTGTGAGTCAGGGCTGGGATGGGAAACAGGGTTAAGCAAAATGAAGGCACATCACAGGCTCAGCTCCACTGCCCTGGTACAGTGTGTGTCTGCTAAATTTATGGTCCTTTTCCCATCCCCATGCAAGGAGGCTGTGTCTCCTCACTGTATCAGTAACAGGAGATCAGGGCACCTCCAGCTTGGTTAACCATGTGCTGAAATCCAGCGTGCTTTCTTTACAGGGTACACATGCAGCAGGGCAGTGCTCCCTCTTTTATCTTCAACCTGCTCCCTCTGGGATCACTCTGGATGTTGAACTCCTCCACATGTCCCAGAGAACGTGTCACCATAAAACAGGAGGACCAGAAACAAGGAAGGTACAAATAATCCCACTCTCAAACCAATATATTCACTCCACATCTCTAATTACAGACAGCCAGGACAGATCTATAGGCCTTGTGCTGGAGACAGGAATGTTTTTAATTACAACTGGTCCCTAGACTGCCAGGTAGCCAGCTGCTCTCTCAAATTAGCCTGGTATGGGTTTTCCCTCCTCCCTGGATACATCTCCAGAGCTGCTAATGCTGAAAGCATCTACAGCCTGGATTAAAATCCCTGTGGATGCCAACCAGGACCTTGTTAATACTTGACAAGATGCTTTGCTGGATAGGGTTTCAATATTGCTAAAGAGAAATTAACATCCTTATAATACAACTTTTCACTCAGTCAACCTACATGCAAAGTAGTTTACTCAGATGAAAAACTATATTTTCCCTTCCCTTCATGTTGTGAAAGGGCACAAAGGTTCCCAGCCAACATTCTACCTCCTTCCAGTGGCAGCACAGTAGAATTCCCATTCTTTGAAGGCAATATGATTTCTGGAAAGAGGGCATGAAAGCACTTGTACTTAGGTTAGCCTGAAGTGCATGCTCAGGGGCCTTGCTTAAAGCAGGCCTGGGATTCCTTATGCAAGTGTTCATCCATAACTGGTGTTGAATTAAAACCCTGTCTGTTAATTTGGCACAGTATTAGCTATGACCTTCCTGCTTCCTCATGGCACAGATGCTGCAGAATGACCTTCAGCCACGCTGGCAGGAGCTGCCAATGTGCTGGGAAGGTTCAGGAAAGGCCAAGTCAGTGTGTATGATGGGTGTTTGACTGCTAAATGATCCTGCTCCTAATCTTTCATGCTTCTATGAGGAAATGGAATTTCAAGCTAAAAAGTAAATTCTTTGTTTTGAGCACAAAACGATTATTATATTCAGGAGGAAAGCCAGTGCCACCCAACCTCTGCCATGGATCTGGGAATTGACACCACAGTGTCCTGTGCAGGTTGCTCAATTACCAGGTTTGGCCAGGCAACACCCCTCGGGATGGAAATGGTGTTGGGCTTTTTTATTAAAGCTCGGACATGTGACTGAATATTTCAAAAATTCAAACCTGAAGCTTTTTCATTTCTTCCAAAAGTGATGCCGGTCTTGTGAGCTGGGCTGGGAGCAGAGATGCAGCATGTCATCACCACCAGAAATGCAGTAAAACCGAAATAAATCGACTGAGAGTATTTGGTGTGGCCTAGGTCTCTCTTTGCAAAGGCCAGACACTCCAGGTTTTATTATGCCCTGCATATAGTGTATCAAGGGGAACACAATCATGTACTCGAGAGTAAATGAGAACAGAATCAGACTCCACAGTAATTGAGAACTGGTACTGAACTTGCTCTGTAAGTCTCTCTAAGCCCCAAGCCACCCATCATGCAGACGGTATTAATTTTAAGGGGATAAATAATGCAGAGCAAAGAAAAAAAAAATCCCACAGTCAACCCACAACATTCCAGAGCTATTTACTGTGCGGGGCTTTTTGTCATTTGATAGTTTTTTTAACAGTTTTAAACACTGTCCTCTTGATTCATGAGTTTGGTCTCCAGTGAATACCAGGAGGTTTTTACAAGACCAGCAAACACTCCGCTATTATATTATTTTAACCCCAGCTGTAGCAGCGGTGATCTGTGACAGTTTGATAGCTGCTGTATATACAGAGCTGGGGCTTGGATTTTTTTTCCTTTCCCCTTTTTTTTTTCCCCTTTTGGTGAGAGCTTGGGCCAAGCCATGGCAGACAATCTTGTAACGTGCCGATTTGTTCTGCTGGCGTCTCTCACCCTCAGCTTGTCACATGTACTTTTCAGCATGCACTAAAAAACTAATCAAAACAATCCTGCAGCGTGAAAGGTGCAGGCAGCGACTTCCTGACACTTGTCAGGAATTGCCATCACTGGGAATTCTCATGCCCCACCACCCACCCTGACTAACCTTCATAACAAAACAGGGCTCAATGCCTTCAGAAATGATTCAGGTCAGAGCAAATGTTGCCCATGTTTTATCACCCGGGAAACTCAGAAACTTTCCAAGAATGAAGTTATGGGAGCGGGGCAGCCCAGGGAGCTCTGATGGACTGTCTCCCGTAGACAAGGAGGCCTCAGTGTCAAAGCAGCACGTCCAAGGGCAGGCAGAGCGGGGAGGAAAGCGCCCTGAGAACCTGCAGGACACTGCTTACAAACAGGTGGCTGAATGCTAAAGAAAGACACACAGAGAGAACAAGCAGCAAGACACAGGCATGAATGGAATATATTTTACAGCCTGGCATGAGGAATTTAAGGAATTAAGACGGTTCTTTTTTGTTTCCCAGCTTAGCAGAAATATTCAGCCTTTAATTATCATTTGTCTTGCTGATGGAACATAAATCCCCAAGAATCCCCTTCTGGGGCACTCTGCAGTCTTTGACTTACCTGACACCCAGAAAGAATTTGATTTTGTGCCTGACATCGCTGTCAGCAAAGAAGAGAAAGCAGTGTTAAGAGGTTTTAGCCTCCTTTGTTGATCTTGGCTTACACAGTTTGAGGACTGCCGGCAGATTGGCATTAAACAAAAAAGTCCAATGTGCTTTTGCCCTAAATTCCAGGGTGCTACTCTGTGACAGGACTGCTGGCAGTGACCCCTCTCCCTTCCTCCAGCACATGGCCTCTGGCCCCTATATCCAAGGGCTTGATCCTGCAAGGCTGCGCCCGCTGTCCCCACACCAGCACCGGGGTAATCCAGAGCATTTCAGTGCAACTGCTCTCACTCTTAAAGCTGATCATGACCTGAAAAGCTTTGCTGGATCAAACCAGAATATTTGGCACTGGGTAATTTGGGAACCACTTCTTTTGGTGAATCATATTCTACGAGTCCTTTTGCTTGAGCAGCCCAGCAAACACCCCCAGTAAGAGATAAAGGCAGTGAAACCACGAGAGCAGCGACTGCCAGACTTTGGGACAGGTCAGAGCTAGACTGAAGTGTAAATCATGAATTTTTGGCTTGCCTTTGGCTACATCAGTACTTGTGAGTAAAGGAAACCTCCCAACCTCCAGGCCTGGAGCAGCTCACTGAACTGCTGGGGACTCACTGCAGGATGCTGCAAGGTGAGCGCTGACAAAACTTCAGAAATCTGTAGCTCAGGTTTCAAGGAAAATCTCCCTCTAATTCACCTTTGTTTCTGTTAGAGCCCAAAAGGGTTTAAAGACAATGTCAGGTGAAAGATCTGCAGGGAGTTAAAGCCCTGCTGACAGCCTGACTTTAATCCCCAGTGGTGCAGGATGTGTTTGGGTCTTGGCTCTGGAGCTCTGGCTATTCCAGCCACATCCCAGGAGCTGTATTCCGCCCCATTAGCTCAGGCTGCTTCCTCCACTGGGATCACAGGAATGTGACTGAGAATAAATCTATCAGCTAGAGAGAAACCTTCTCTTTACATCCCTAAGGTCTGATGGAGTTTAAGCACAGGATTTAAAGCAGCTCACTCTGTTGTTCCTGTGCCCTCTGGCACTCCACATTGAATGAAGGAGCCAGGTTTTATAGCATAAACAAAGCAGGTTGCTAAACAATTGAGCTGACAAACTGGTTGGAAAGGTTGTGCTTCCAATCTGGCAGAGGCAAGCTGGTCCCTTGACCTCAGGAACAAATACTGCCCCTTCTTTTAGTGAAGAGATGTCCCCACCACCCTCCTGTCCTGTGCTTGTGCCATGTGATAAAGGCAGGTGATCAGTACTGTTAGAGATCAGGCCCTGATCAGGAATCCTGCTTGGCCTAACCTTAAAACACACAGGCTAGCAGTCAAGTCAAGGCATTTTGTTGGGTTTTTTTTAATGCTGGGGTGTAACGTGGGGATTGCTCCCAAGGATCCTCTTTCCAGTCTCTCTACCCCATTCCCTTCTCTTACTCTAGAAGAAGGAACTAGCAAAATGTTGGGTATCTGCCTAAGGAGAAGAGCCAGAGGCAGAGCCCAGGAACTGGGAAGAGCAGCACAGCTGCACATGACCACAGTGAAATCTTCCTAAAGGCCACCAGTGTATTCCTTTCCTGGAAAACTGTTGTAAACTTTACTCATTCCTGCCTTATGGAAGCATCACCACATACCACCTCCCTTCAGCATGAACTGCGACTGCCAGCAAGCAATCCCAGCAGCAGCTATCAGACTGCACTCTTCATTTCCCTAGAGGGAAGTTGGAGTGGAGTGACGCTGAAAAACAAAAATCTTCTCAACAAGCAAATTTGATCTGTACTGAATCCAGCTCGGAATGCTAGCCTCTAAGAGCAAAGGTTGGTAAGGAACCTGAAATGTGACAACATGAACTCCAAGCTGGCAGATTTAAACCAGAGCCATTTTCATTAAAAAGATAAGATCCTTCAGAATTCTTAGGCAGCTTATGGTAACTAGGAACCCTTATTCATTCTTTAAAAAAGCTATTTGTTACAAACTCTCATTCAATCCCCACACAGAGGGGTGAGTCAGATGAAAGATGTCTGTCTGTTAAGCTCCGTGACAGAAAACGTGAATGACTTTGAAATTAAAGCAAGACTCTCTTGCATCCACCTTAACTATGAAAAAACAACACTCAGCTCTTAAGCCTTTTCTTTAGGCAAAGGTGAAGCACAGCTCTGGTGCCACCCCAGAGGTGAGGGGCAGAGCTGGGAGTGCAATGGCATCTCCCATGTCTAGACGACTGCAGAGGAAGGCTGCAAGGGTCAGTGACACCACCTCTGAGCAGCACAGAACTGGAGCTACTGGTGTTTGTCACCCACCAGCACGCTGTGCAAAATGTCGGTTTTCAGAAGTGGTGTCACATGAAATGTCACCAATAAAATAAATGTTCAGAGGCAATACACTCTGTCAGCAGTAAGCAGTGACTTGCTGAATCATTCCTGAAGATTCCCGTAATGCCCTCTGGGCTGATGCTGACTGACTGACTGCCTGATGCCATACCTGGAGATTCCTGCTGCCTGAGGGCCTGCCGTGGATTTTGCTCTGCTTTTATGGCAGCAAGCACTGCTGGTTCATAACCCACCTGTTTGTATGACATACAACCACGTAGATAACAACGAGCAATAATTCTGAGCCAGAGTCCTGACTCCTGCATCCAGCACGCCTCTCTGCAGGGCACTGATCGCTTACTTGTAAAGTGTTTGGTATTAATCCCCAGCACCCACTGGGCAGGAAACAGCTCATGAAGGTGACCAAGCCATTTGTGAAAACAGATTTAGGACATTTCAAGGGAGTTGCTCCAGCCTGCCACCTGCTAAAACTGAAATTCGGGACTGGTCATTAGCGCCAAGTACAGCTGACACTGCTGGACCAGTGTCCATTATCTGACTGCCCGTCCCTCAGAGGCTCTGACAAAACTGGGACAAGGAACAAAGCACCTTTCACCCCAGAGCATGTTGTGGGTCACAAGGTCATAAGACACAGCTCAAATTAACGTTTTGTTTGCTGCTAAAAGGTTCAGGGCCCTGGAAAACAGTGCTCTGCTCATGGCCCAGATCGGTGCTGGGAAGAATAAATAGGAGTGTAGGCAGCAGTTGGCAGGCAGCTCAGGCCTGCAGGCTTCACTCACACCAGCAATCCTTACTGTCTGACCGGTCCCACTGCAGCCATGAGGGAGGGGCTGTCCATGCAGAAGGAGGACAAGAGCCCTTAGCCATGGAAACTGTGCTGAGACATGCATGGGGGATTTTATCAGCCACTTCTTCTGTTGGGACTTTGCTGCATTTCCCAGTCCATCCCTTTCTTTTTCCTTTCTTTTCCTCTAGTGCTTGATCTTGTCAGTGAGGCAAAAGCCCCTGCAAAGGTTTCCTGATGTCCCCCACACATCACAGGCTGGATGTGCTGGGTAGCAATGTCATCACAGAATCATTTAGGTGGGGAAAGACTTCCAAGATCATCAAGTCCAATCTTTGCCTGATCACCCCCTTGTCAATAATGCATAGCACTGGGTGTCACATCCACTTGTTTCTTTAACACTTCAGGGATGGTGACTCTACCACTTCTCCGGGTGGCCCATTTCAATGCCTGACAATCCTTTCAGTGAAGAAATTCTTCCTGATGCCCAGGCTCTGGCTGTTCAGCTCTCTTCAAGCTGCACCACCACTCACAGGGTCAGTCCAGCATTTCCTGCTGCCCTCCTAAACAGCACAGGGAGAGGAAGAGGCTCTTGCTTCCCTACTTCCATCGACAGACCTCTCTGAGCTGCAACTTGCTTTTTGTGACTTGCTGGCCTTGTGTATGTAAATTATATAATGAACAAAATACCCCAAGAGACAAATGGGCAGTTTGCAGAGCAAAACCCAGCTCCACATTGTTCCTCACTGGTTCTGTCTCAGCACAGCTCCCTTTTGGTTCACTCTGAAGCCATACACGTGCCCACACCCACCCACATCCATTCCTACACCAGAAGCTGTAAAAGAGCTTCCAGCCCCTTGGCTTATGATTTATCTTCAACTGCAAAGATATAAAGCACGGCACAATGCTGAGTTTCTCTGGGCTCTCCTTTGCAGCAGAATTGCTTTATGGTACCTCCTTTATGGTTCTTTGTCATATGTTCTTTATTCCTGGGGAGCCCTGTGAGCACTGCACTCAGAAGTGCTGCAGAATCCTCAGGACAGCAAAATGCAGGAATTAAAAGTGATTCCCAGCAGAGAGCTTAAGTTAAGCAGCAAAACTTTCAGCCAAGGGCCTACTGGGATGACAGGAGCAGACCAGTGTCCTATATATTCTCACACTTAGGGAGAGCTACAGGCACCTGAGGTCTCTATTACTCATACTTTCAGAAGCACTGGAATTATGAGCCACATTTGTAGTGCTCATGGTGGCAGCCCCATCCCAGAGAGAGAATAACCACTCAGTCACTGAGGCAGAGGTGAAGCAGAAAGATGAAAGAATACTCTGGGCCTGTGAGCAGAGCCCCATTTTCCAAGCCTTGGATGGGAGGGAGAATGATGAAGAATCTTTCCTCTTTTTAGCCACCAAAGGCTCATTCTTGGGTGACTGCAGCTGAGCAAGGCGATATTTTCTTTTCTAAGAAGCAGTTCTCACCATCTACTTAGCAGGAAAATCTGGGCTGCGGTTACAGCAACCAAAAGTACAAAGACATTCCTCTGAAAATTAGAGAGAAAGACCTTGTATTTTTCTTTTAATTGCCTTTTCATACCTTCAGTGGTGCAGGGTATTTTGCAAAGTGCACCACACATGGCAATCAAGCCTCACAACATCCCTGGCCTTAGGAAGGGCTGTCACATGTGCTGCCTGCACAGAGAAATGGAAATACACAGCAGTATACATCTTGTCTCTCATCCCACAGTGAGTATGTGGCACAGGCAGAAATGATACCCAGGCATCCTGGCCCTCTAATAGTTGCACACCTACTAATCAGGCTTTACACATGTAACTACAGGCCTCTACTTGAATGTTGTCTATGAAGAAAGAAGGATACTGCTGGTTTTTTAACAGCAGATATTAATTATCCTTTCCTTAATCTTCCACGGGGATTAAGCAGTGAGGAATAATACTAGCTGCCTAACCCCCAAATTTAAATGTTGAGTGGTGAGAGTTTGTATTTTTCTTTGCCCCTAAACATTCCCCTGAAGGGTTGCTGTGTCTCTGCAGAGCACGAGGTACTCCCACGTACTAACACTGTACACAGGGCTTATTCAAGGGCTCCATTTCAGACACACCAAAATGCCTCTTGTCCTCCACAGTGCAGAACTGGACTGTGAAAAGATGATAGTTTGGCTCTGGATAGATGGATCAGGATAGATGCTTCCCCTCAGCCACTCAGGCTAGGCTTAACCTTCACACCCTGCCATAAAAGGCAGCACAGACCTTCTTAAAACAGTCCAGGAGATTTTACCCCTTCTACACAGACACGACCACCTCTCCTGCCTGATAAACTGGCACTCCACGTCAGCTTGTGCTTTTGTCTAATAAACAGCCAGGGCTGAAGTCACTGGGATTTGTTCCTGGAGGGGTAAGGTCACCCACTGATTCCAGGCCTGGAGCAACATCACTTGCTCATGTCCTTAATGACATCATGAAGCTTGTGCCTTTAAAAGACTTCTTAAGAGCATTAGGAAAAAGAAATGCCTGGGAGGTTCCAAAAACTCGTGTCTGAAGGCTTAATAGGTTGATTTATGGGTCTGGGTCTCTCCCACTGTGGCTCTAAGTAAATGTTCAGTTAGGATTTTGTGAAGGGCTGGTGATCATTTCCTGCTTTGTCAGCTTTACTGAACGGAGCTGCCGCTGTTCCCCTTCCAGAAACAAGGCCTCTCTGATAAGAATAACTTGAAAAACAAGAGCAGTTCAAATTCCAACAGCACTAATTCATCATTAAGCTCAAACTCCTTTTCATGCCATCATTCTAAAAAGTTTACGCCAGACAAGGAAGACAGAGCTAAAAACCACGGAATAAAAGTGCTTGGATCCTGAACGAAACACAAATGTGCTAGATTCGCACTTGGTCACTTTTTAAAAGGTCACTTTTTACCCAGCAATGTCCTGGAAGAACAAGGCAGGGGAGGGTTTCAGATGATGAACACATGGTCCTTCTGTGGATTTAGCATGTGCAAGTGCCAAAATGCCTTGTGCTTTCTACGACTTCACAGCTCTATTTCCACAGCGTGGTTACGTGTGAGCTGTGAATAAAATTTTCCCTACTCTCAGCTGGGCACAATGTATGGCAGGCACATCCCGGGATGGGACATTCACAGGAAACCAAAGGACAAGGGGGCCCTGAGCTTTACCCAGTAATGGGAGGGCTGGGAAGTGTCACAAGCGAGCCCATGTGGATTTTGCTCAAGATCTTCTCTCACAAAAGCTGTTTTTTCAAATGTCACAGGGAACCTCAAGTGTCCTGGAATTTACCAGCATCATCCAAGAGGCACTTGGATGTGTAAATAAAGTAGCTGTGCACTTAGTCCTGGCTCCCAGCATGTCACCCCCGTGTAGGAGCAAACGCTGTCAGCTCCGATAAGGACATGGGCTGGTTACACAACAGTGAGCGGCCCCACAGACGCACGCTATGGACCAAAGGAACTTGACATGGTTTAAGGGCACTACTCAGTTATACTACTGTATCATCCAAGCCTAAAGCAATCCAAATCTACCACAATCCGAGGGGTTTGGGCTTGGATACACTGGCTACATGCATGGGTCTTTGGAGGACACCTCATGCTGACTTTTAAGAATTCCTGCTTGGAAAGTGTCACATGTAGTGTTCATCATGCTGAGATGACCAGGCCAACATGTGGCCTCCTAAAGCCAGACATGAAATTAAGCAAGTGCTCCTCCATGAATGCCTGAAGAAGCTGCATATCCCAACCAATTCAGGAAAACCACAGCTGAAGGGATGCCAACAGTGCATTTGAAATACAAAAAGATAAATAACCTGAAGAACAAGTGACCACAGGTAAAAGAGGTGTGAAAAAGGCATGGGAAAAGGTACAGAGCAAGCTGGTGAGCTGTTGCTAACCTTTCCAAAGAGAAATCACTCCAACTAAATTAATAAAAAAACCCATATTTTTCTGTGATGCCCAAATATCCAAGAACAAAAAATGACACTTGAGCTTTCCTGGCTGCACCTGAAAGGCCCCATCACAAAACTCTCCTCGAGGTGCTCCAGGGGAACTGGAAAAACAGCAAAGAAATGGCAACATGAAATCAAAAGCTGAGAATTATTCACACTAAATTGTCTCCCCTCAGTTGTCACTCCCAACCTCCTGCTCCAGCAAAGCCGAGTCAAAAACTGCCCTGGAAACAAACCCCTCCTTTTGTTCTCTGAAGACTAGAAGTCTTTTTATATTTAAATGAAAATCTGTCAAACTAATTATGTGAATATGTAATGGTCTCATTTTGTACTCATTAGAGAACACGGTAATGGCCATAAATTCCTCTGACGGAGCGTGTATGTGCGAACATGAATGTCTGGTAACGTCTCATAACCTTCGGGCTGGACCACGGCTTTTGTCTCCGGGTTAGACCTCGTGAGACAAACAAAAGCCCCAGTATTGCTTAAATTAGATGCAAAGTGCTGTGTTACAGCAATATGATAAGCACGATTCTTGTGCACACAAACAGCCCAGGGGAGCGCAGGGACCGTTCCCACCGTGACAGAGACGTGGCCCCGTGTCGGTCGGTGACGTCGGCCATTGTCCCGGGCCATGTACAATTTTCTGCTTCGGGACAAATAGGCAGTACAGCTGTTGCTGTGGGTTGCTCTGAATGTCTTCAATGGGATGTGGCATTCCTGGCATTTTTTTGGTGCTTTTGATATCCATAGATAAAGAGAAGAAATAAATATGGACCAGCAGCACGGAAATAAATGTGTATGTGTTATATCTCATCCATAATTGACATTCTTCTTTCACTCATTTCTGTTTATCCTTACGTACTGATGATGGATAACATTTGAAATAAAACTGGGCTGGCATTAAAATGGATCCCAGTCTGAATTTAACAGATGCAAGGAAAAAAAGTCTACACCAAAGACCATCCAATGCAACATGTTGGAGCTGAGGCAGAAAATATTAAAGAACATTGACAATTCTGGAAATGTGTTACAGTGTAGGAAGAGCAGTAACAGCAGCAACATTTTATAGGGAGAAGTGGATGAGGCAGAAGACACAGACTTGTCTCAGCAGACGCAAGCCTGCATTCCTGCTTTTGTTTTGAAATGTTATTCTGAATGGTACAAAGAACAAAACGTGATAAACACTGAAGAGGGAGAGAAAGAGACTTAGCAGCCCTCGGTCATCTACAGCCTTCCTTTGCTGATCCCACTGTCCAAAACCAAAACAACCCAACTCGGCTTCTTTCCCTTCCAGCTGGGGGATTGTGGGAGCATCCATGCCTGGATCAAAGATCTTATTCTACATTAGAACAGCTTTCAAGTAGAGAGCACAGCAAAGACACAACCTGACAGTGAGGCACAGTTTAATGGAGCCAGAGTTTGTGACTGCTCGGTGCAGCTCAGAGCATCCCTCCACAGCTGGCTCTTGCTCTTTGCTTTTTCCAGGCAAAAACCCAGCTGTCCTGTTCCTGTAGTTCAGGCTGGCAGCTCACAGTCCCCCGTCCCCAGCAGCTGTGGAAGAGTTCCTGGAGACAGGGAAGAGGCTAAAGAGGAAGGGAGCACTGCAGAACCCGTGAGAATACCCGTACTGGCTCAGTGCAGAACTAAACGTGACTAAAGACGCCAAGTGCTTGATTTTAATTGCTGTTCTCCCCACCCCACTCCCCACGGTTTTTGGGGGTCATTTCCTGGGAAGGACGGCTGCAAAGAGCATGGCTAAGACTGAGTAAGCTCCTGATTACAGCCCAAATCTCTGGTTGCAGCAGCACTGCCGTTTTCCCTGAATGAGATCAAAAGTAAGAGATAAAACATATGAGGAGGTGAAAGGCTAATGGCTCCTGAAAATAGTTGGGTGGTGATAGGACTGAGATTATTTCTTCGAACAACATTTCTCTCATTAAAAGCAGGTAGGTATCAGATTTTAATGACTTGTTTTTTCCCATCTGGGTAGGGCCAGAAAGACTTGACTCCCCTGTTCTCCACAGCCGTCTTTCAGAAGAAATGCTTTACCTGCCTTCTTATCACAGTTAAATGATACCCGTGCTTGAAAGCAGGATTTCTATCCTTCCCCACAACCTTGGGCAAATATACCTGGTTCTCAGAGAGCTGACAGGAAGGCAAATCCCCTACTGCAAACTGACAGCTGTCAAGTGATAATAAATACCTGTAATAGGGAGAGTTTTATCCCTCCTCCCTGTACATATCAGCTTTCACTGAAATTATACCCTGCTCCCTGTGATCAAGCCACTGTAGCTGTGTGCCCAGCTTCAAACACAGCCCTGAGCACTGGGGGGAAAACTACTGAGTTTCCTCCCCTCTCTTGTTTATGACATCTTTCAAAGGGCATGAAACTGCCAGTTCCGTGATTCCCTCTTGTCCATGGGGGCTTCTCTGCAAATTTTGGTATTTGTTGCATGCTGTTAGGCATGGAAATAACATACTAAAAGAATACAAAAGAAACCAATACACTCTTTGGGAGAGTTAAACACCCCTAACTTCTGAATGTCTCACGTCAAACCTCTTGAAACACTCATGTAAATTTGCAACTTACAAGTCCTCATCTTAAAGGAATTAAAACACTTAAAAACAATCCACCTTGCTGAGTCACAGTGAGAGGTTGAGCAATGTGCAGGAATGAGGCCTCAGCTGCTTGACAGCAGGAAAAAAAGGCTAAGGTATGGGGAGAAAAGAAATCTGCATTTCAGAAGGGAATTTCTAGAGGAAAGGAAGGAGTAAAACCATTCAGACAGACTGACAGACAGTCTGTTCCTGCCCCTGCTGACAGAATAAAGGCTCTTTCAGCACTAACCCTTCCCCATGGCCCGCCACTTCACACTGGTGAACAGGAGACAGAGTGCTTATGTGGCAAAATCTTCCCTGGAACACAAGTTGGCATGTCTCAGTACCACCAGTGATGCTGAGCTACCTGTAGCCCCAGAGAATCCAGTCCCACCACTTCATGATGCAGCAATACCCCTCAGCCAGGACAGAAAAGCTCCAGGGCCAGAAGAAAATTATGGACACAACAAATCAGTCCACTGGGATTATTTACATCAGTTATAACCTTGGTATTTGTAATAACAAGGCAGAAGTGATCTCTGTTTCATTGAGGACAATTGAGTGGTTGTACATCCACTGGAGACTTTACTGACCTCATGGCAAACACAGGTTCACACTTGATTTGAATAGAATAAGATTTTGGCAATTAACAATAAATTACACACATGGGCTCATGTCCCAGCGCAGAAAGGAAAACGCCTCCCCAAACCAAACACAAGCTGAGCTCTACAAGGCCCTTTCTCCTTCAGCAGGCATCACTCTGGAGCAGGAGTCCCAGCCCCGTTCCCGCTTATTCATGAGTGTGCGCATGCAGGAGCAGGGAAGAGGCTCGGGAAGAATTTCTTTACCAAAAAAAAAAAAGCAGCAGCCCCATTCCTGAGCCGCTGTTGCTATGGGCCCGCGGGGCTCACAACAGATGGCAGGAGAGCCATCACCGCGCCCGGCTCTGAAGCTGTCCACTCAAGCATGCCATTCGCATTCCCCGCATTCCGGCGGGACCGGGCCCCGGCGCAGGGCGGCCGGTCCCCGCCACACCGCGCCGCCCTCTCCTCTCCCCGAGGTGCCCGCGCCGAGCCGCGGGGCCGGGATGTGAGAAGCAGCGGGAAGACAAATCCTGTCGGGATACGGGATTTCGGTACTGAGAGTTTCACTGACTGGGAGAATGTGGTTTGCTGACCGAAGCTCGGTCCTGGACATGGTCTGCTCCTGCGTCCTTGTAGTGGTCTGACCGGGAGTGAGAAAACAGCACCGAAGGGCCTGATCCAGACCCTGATGCAGGGCTGGGCATCTTTCTGCTCCCGGGACAGAGGAGGCAGCAGCCTTCAGGATAAGGGCTTGAGGTGGGGAAGGCTGGACCGAGGCAGAGACATCCTCCTTGCTGCAGAGACATCATCGCATCCTAACCACTTGAGGGGAACACAGTTCAGAGCCAAGGCCACGGCCAAAAAGGATTCACTGTCCAACAGGTGTTACAAACAGATGAGAAGCGTGAGAGAAAGTGAGCAGAGAGAAACCAATGTAAAGACGGACTAAGAGAAGTGGCAGGTAGGGAAAAGCATGACTTCAGAAGCAGAGAGGTCCAAGTGTATAGAAAAGGGACACCAAACGCAGCAGCCAAAGACTTCAGGTACAGGATTCTCTGCCTTGCTGCTCCATCTCGGCTGGAGTAGGGCAAGATTTCCTGCAAGAGCCCTCAAAGTATGCAAAACCTCACTGAGGGTGAACTCCCCATTCCTGGGGAGTTCACGGTCCCAGACTTCCTCTTTGTGCCCTGCAAATCCCGCCTGGGAACCAGAGCGTGCCTCTGACTCCCAGCAAAGCTCTCCCAGCTCCCAGGGCACCGCCAGGCTAAGGAAAACGCACCCTCGCTCCCGTTGGACACTTAATGGCAGCGTTCTGGTCTCCTACACCCAAACAACAGCCGGGCTGGCTCTGCAGCGAGGAATTTGAATGCGATTTGCCTGTCGCTTGCTGATCACACAGAACGGGGCTAATTTGCATTTGGCTGCTGGAGTCACCGGGTTTTCCTTTTCCTGGGGGGTGTTACAGCAAGGGTGATGGAGACAAAGGGGCAGATGCTGTGGGCTGGCCGTGTGCAGCTGGCCATCGCATTGTGCCGAGCTGCAGGGCTGCTCCGAGGCAGCCTGGGAAATGCGCTCCCTGCTCCCAGGCAGGCGCAGCCCAAAGCCAGCGCCACTCTCCTCCAGGGATGGGACTCGCCTGACCCTCCTAAATGCCGTCCTCCCAGAGCACCGGGGGATAATGTTATTTTCTAGTTTCTTTTCTTTCCAATGCAGATATGGAGCGAGCCTTAAGTTGGAGGAAAGAATCTGACTTCTGCTAAAAGTCGTTTGGGTGGCTGCATGTGCAGTCTTTTCTGTGCAGGCATGCAGGAAATTTTCCCTCCCTCTCACACACACAATGCTTTAGATTTGGTATTTACGAGCTTAAGTTAGAAATAAAGGAGGAATGAAGTTTCCAGGTGGCTCTTTCTTTCTTTAATCTTTGCTATGTTTCTCCCTCCCTGTCTTTTCTATCAGTCTTTAATCAAATTCCTGCTGTTACTTTTATTGAACAAAGGAGATGCTGGCACAGACCTCAAGTGCCTCTGTACATGGGTTGCCCTCTAAAAGCCAAGTTGCTACGATTTATTACTAAATGGTCCCTGCAGGCTGTAATTTATGAAAGGCAGAAAGAAACGTCCAAGCTTTGGCAACTGAGGTAAATGTTAATATCTGGTAATTCTTCAGCCACTTGGGTTTCCATGAGGTATTGCCTTTAGCCCTTTGAAGGCATCCAAAAGACTCCTCTTTAACACAATATAGCACACCAGAGAAAACAGTAGCATCAGCCCAAGATGAATTTTTTCAATTTGCTTGAAGTGGATGACCACCAAATCTCTTTAATTCAGGCATCTCTTCAAATTTCAGATGGGAGGTTCCTCTCATTGCTGCAGCCTGGGAACATGCTCAGCCCTGTAGGCATCAGGCCAGGCAGCAGGGTGGTGGGATCTGTGCTGTAAAACAACCTCTTCCTTCATGCTCTGGATCCTTGTCAGCTCCACTGCCTCAGGAATCTTTAGGGATACTCCCAGTTTTGCCTCAGTATTCCACTAGCACCACTACAACCTGCATTGCCAACTTTCCCTAAGCACACTGGATCACCACAGTTTAGATGAAAAACCAGTTACAGTTTCCCTTGAAGTGCACAGCTAAAGCTTTGGCCCATACTCAAAGATAAAACAACCCCAAACAAACTTCAAACTAAAAATATCCTAATAGCAATGAAGCAGCTAATGAGTTTAAAGATTAGTTAATGGGTTTACTAAAGGAGTTCATGTGTCAGAAAATAATCAAAATCAAATCCAAGTTCAATGAACTTAGTTTTATGATTCATGACCAATCTAGAAGGGTGGATAGGTGTGTGTACAATACACGACAGGTCTCCAAAGAATGCAAATTTGTGCAGGCCCAACTGGAGCTACAGTGATTGCCAGCACTGGACCTGTACTAATCACCATCTCTCATGAACCAGCTTCTTTCACACTCTCTCTCTGCTCCCTGCAATGTTGCCATATTGATCGAACAAGAGCACATCCCAGATTGTGGGGCTGGTCCATCTCTGTCCAACAGTGACGTAAAGCGTGTGCCTGGTTTGCCACCCACTCTAAACGACTCTCAATTATAAAAGGTGAAGGCCACGAAGAGTGCCAGGAACTTGAGCATGGATTCTTCCAGACTATAAAACTGCAAACTGCACCCTGCCAAAGGTGGTGTGGACGTGAGTCAGAACCCCTGCTCGCGAAGACTCAGTGTCTCAAGTGCACGGCATTGATATTACCCTTGGACGCCGAGGGTGGGGATGCTGCACAGCTCTGGAGGCTCTCCCAAGTCCACCTCTCCTGTGAGCTCCTGGCACTTTTCTAGCCTGAAGTCTGAGAGCTTTGCTTAAATTGCCCAACAGCCTCCCAGTGACAGACCCGGCTCAGCAGCGGCTCCCCGTTTGCTGCGAGCTCGCTTAAAACAGCGGCGGAAAAATGCCCCCCGGCGCCGCATGAACGCTCGCTTGCTGTGAACTTTACGATGCTCGGGAGGTTTAGCACAGACAGAGTCCCTGAGACTCCCGCCCTCCGTTGTCCCCAGCCGAAGCCGCGGCCGGCTGGCTGTGCCGCTTACCTTTGGAGCCGCCGGAGGCAGGCTCAGGGATCCCCATCCCGCCCGAGGGGAGCGCGGGGCCGGCAGCGGGGAAGGGCAGCGGGGAAGGGCAGCGGGGAAGGGCGGCGGCGCCTGGGAGCGCGGAGCCGCGATAGGCGCGCGGGCACCGCGATAGCGAGCTGCAGATACAGGTGCCGTGCACGCAGGCACCTCGGCGCTAATCCCGCAGGGAAACGCAGGAGGTTCGCTCGGCACAGGCTGCTCGGATTACTGCCCTCCTACCCGGCAGTCGTCAGCAGCCCTGACAGACAGGAGCAGAGACCGTGAGGAAAGGGGGAATGTGCTGAGTGAAAGTGCCAGTCAGCTCTGCCCCGGCTCCCCGCAGGTTTGGGCTTGGCCCCTCGTGTAATTAACACTGGGCTTTGCGGGGAGAGGAGAAAAGAAACTATATGCAAGAAAAAAGTATTTTCAGCCAGGCAGGAACGATCTATTGTTTCTCTCAAAGTTCACCCCTCAAATTGCTAATGAAATATGTAATTGGCATAAGGGTGGGGGATAAACACGGCGGAGGAGAGGTGCAGCAGGGATGTGGGTCCCTGTTGCTCACTAGCCCCTAAATTGGGGCTCAGCAATCGACTGCAGGGCTGAAAAAAGATGCCACAGGAGAAAGCTGTGGGCACTGGATGAAGTCCAGGGAGATAATCCCAGAAAAGCACATGGCCCTCAACCCACTGGACACATCCTGCTACAGAGGAAGTCAGCCTAATACAGCCAGGGAGGTTCAGGCGCTCTGTACCCAGCCAGGCTGCCTTAACACCCAAGAGAAACATACATTAAATATACATTAAATATATTAAATTAACATGCTTTTCCTACCAGGAGCGAAACGGTTCATTTCAGGCCAAACTGAACACACAATTGCATTTCCATTTAACCTAAATAGTTCTCTTTTCCAAGCCAGCTGTAAAATCAAAATATTCACAATCTCACCCATACTTTTCACCACATTTTCTCTACTTCAATGTCCTCTTGACTTCAAGTAAAGGGAACACATCATCCTCTTCCACATGGTTACCTTCTTGAATGCCTCCACTCATCCCCTGACATTTCACCTGACAATAGTAATCATTTTAAAAAGCCTAAATACAAAAGTATTTACAAATACTTTTGTATTTAGGTAAATACAAAAGCCTAAGTTATAACACTGAGCTAACAGTCTCTTTTCAGTTCCTGAAACATGTATTTTTTAACAACTATTTCTGATTTTCATTTCCTTACACATTCTCAATAGGAAAAAAAAAAAGTTATGGTTTATTATGCAGGTATAACCCACCTAAAAATGTTTTACATACATGCACTGAAGATCAGCTCTGCCTCCCTTCTAATGCCAAAGTCAGGCAGGAAGCTGAAGAAAGGGGGATTAGGAAAAAAAAAATTCTATATTCTTTGTCCATCTGTGTTTGGGTGAGCTAGTCAGGCTGCTCTGCGCTACACACAGGAAGAGTTGTGCATATAAAAGACCATTTGATACTGTCTGTGCAGTGTCTGCTCTTCATTGTTCTTTTGCCTGAGATATTCCATGTGTCCAGCCCTAAGGGAGAAACAATACCAAGGGATTTGGATGACCTGGACAAGCCCATTCATAAAAAACGTAAAGGAGTTACAGTAATCACTACACCCTAACATCTGCTTTGCTGAAGTAAATCCAGGCAAACACAATTTATATCAGTAGGATTACATCAGTGTTCATTAACCTCTCCTGACCCCACCTCCCTTTCAGAGGAAACCTTGGACCAAGCAGGAAAAGCAAGGAAAAGATTTAGTGAAATGATTTTATATTAGTAGTTGAGCAACTCAATATTTAACCTGGCTGTGGCTGTGTACACATATACATCTGTCCACATCAATGCCACCCAACCAAGAAACCCCTTATAAATCTGTATTTATAGTCAGCTCCCAGCAACTGCAGCTCCTTTACAGCACAGGGATGATGAAATGCAGCTATTCTCAGCTTTCCCTGCAGCTGCCCAGTGAGGGTGTCACCCTGCACCCCTCTGCACCTGGACAGGTAACCAGAACCCCTGTCCAGTCCAAGTATTTGCCCTGTGGACTAAAGGTCACCCCCACACCATCCCAGACAGTGAGGGATGCACGGAGTGCTGGGAGAACACATGCTTGTTTGTCTGAGTTTTCATACTAGTGTGATCTGATCCAGCACCAACCGAATCCTTGGGAAATTCCAAATAAAGGAGATTCATGCTGTAAATGGCACTGGCACTGGCAGAGATTTCCCAGCCTTTCCAGAGTCACTTGCTGACAAATCCAACCCCAGGATGATTATTGCCTGAAGAAGGCAAACTAATCCACAGGCACAGGGTGAGAGGAGCAGCTAATTGGAATGGCAGTGGCTGGAAATTCCTGGGTTCCTAATGCAGCTTCAGCTGAGGGGTCAGTCTGTAACATCCCAGTGACCATAACACGTCATGGTGGCTGGCATTTATTTCTTTCCAAGGCATTTGCCCACTGTTTCTATCAGTGACCTAAAAGCTTTTATTCAAAAGTTGTACCTAGATCTCCCTTACATTTACTAAAACCCTATCCTGAGCTGTAGCTAATTAAGTACTAGACAGCAAGGATTTGCCAGTGATTTAAAAATTAAATTCTGTTCACCTCTCAGCTGCCTGTCCCTTCCTAATGAGACAGGAACTGCAAACATTTTGACGAATCCATGGGAAACTCCTCTATAAAAATACTGATGCTTGAGACATTAAAGACTGACCAGTCTGACCCAAGACACAAGGAAATTTTAAGGCCTTTCCTTACCTGGGCACAGGGTGCACAGGCCTTGGAAATGCCATCCAAACAGTGGGTGAGTCCCCTGGTGGGCTTTGGCTGGTCACACCCATTGGCATTACGTGAGGAGCTGCAGACCCCAACCAAAGGCTCATTTTTTTAGTGGTAAAAGGATGCACTTGGAAAGAGCTGAGACACAAGGAGACATGAGCAGGGGCACGCTGGAAAGCCGAGGAGGAGTTCACAACAAACAGAAACCAGCGCTAGACACAGACCACCCTGCCAGCCCTCAAATGCCAGCTTTGGCCTCTAAGCTGTCAGTCTTAAACACTCCATGTGCATGAAGCCTTCCTTTCTGCCATTCCCCCCAGTCATCAGCACGGAACAAACCCCAGCCACACCGCAGAGCAGCTCTTTGGGAAGGCACTGCTGCGGAGCGGGGCGTGGGCCAGCGCCAATTCTAATTCATTTCATTCACAAAACTTGCATTTATTCGATGCAATTTTTTGGCACACTGTCAAATACGGCACGAAATTACATTAGTGTCATAAGAGGAAAGGATTAGTGGACAGACTTCTTTGAAGAATTGTGTTGGCACTTGTCTTTTTGTAAAAATGCCAGCAGCTTCCCCTCTCTCCAGGAATAGCCCATTTTCTCCTGGTCAATGAGGGAAATCACTGCTCAGTGAGGGTCTAAGCCAAAGCCTTTTGGAGTCTGTGGGAATCTTTCCACCGATTTCCATGGGCTTGAATCAGCTCTGAGCCACAGATGTCAGCTGTGCTGACATCTTCCTCCCACCCTTCCACACCTCCATAGGGTCATTTATCAGGTGGAGTGGGACACTTTTCTCCTATAGTTTTTCCTAAAGCCTTAGTTATAGTAAGTTGCTGCCAAACCAAGAACAGCTCTGTAGCTGTGGCGTAAGTGCAAGTATTCAGGATGTCTGGGTTTGATTCCTGATCTTGCCACTGAGGTGTTTAAAGGAGTTGATTAGAACCAGATCTGTGTGAAAACGCAGCGCTGGCCCCAGGAGGCCCACGCAGCCCAGCACCTTCTCACTCCCAGCATCTCCCCCAGGTCTCATCGTTCAGGCAAGGGGGCCCAGGGCCAGGGATGTACCAAGAGAATTACCCAAATAACCCAAGTGATGCAGGGAATCTGTAGGGAAGCGTGAAAACAAACATGCAGATTATGGTCATAGCCAAGGATAAGCTTAATCCTTCCTTTTTGTACAGTTTTTTAGCACAACAGGAAAAGGAGGATGTTTTCTATCCCCACTTCCCCTTTATTTGACTTGTATTTTTAGTCTGAGGTTCTTTGAGAAGAATTGCAGGCACTGCTAAGCCTGAGGCAGACACAAACCACTACCACTGAAAAGAGAAAATCAACTACCTTGAATACTGATTTTTAATATTGTGTATACCACATAAATAATACTTGAACAGGCTTCTTGCAGTCGCTGGTGTCAGAATGACTGGATATATGCTAAGAGCACACATGTGCATCCTGGAGCAAGCAGTTTTGCTGTAAATCACACCTAGTTTGAGATTCCTGCTTTGTCCAGTCTCTGCAAACACAAGTGTCTGGCTCTGCAAACACAAGTGTCACCATCACATCCCAATCTGTGCTGGCCTGAACACCCTGGAAGAGATCTGCAGGGCCCCTGCACACTGGCATGAGCAGAGCAAGGGCCTAAAACCCTGTTAATTCTCTGCAGAACATTTTTCATTGCTGTTCCATCAGCAAACATTAATAGAGCTTTGCATTAATTAACCCAGCCTGAGGCTGGATGCCTCCGAAGCGCGCTGTCCCCTCAACAAGAACGACTGCCACGTGCTGTGCCCTCTGCCCGCCCTGCACCCGCAGTGCTGAGGAGTGGCCTGTGGGAGGCTTGGCTGGGGCAGTGTTTGTGCTGGAAAGGGTGTGTGGGACTTGTCCCCTGCGGCCGTGGGTCCCCTTGGTGGCACAGCTCCGTGTGCCACCACGCCTGGCTGCCCTAATTGCCGCAGTTAGGGACACGCTGCATGTCCGGCCATGTAAACAGTGTGATGCTCCCGCAGCCTTCCTGCCCACTGACCTGTGCAAAAGCTTATTTTTGGCAACTGCTCCAGGCCACGGTACGGGCTGTAAAGCACACAAGGCCCTGCCCATGGTTTGAGCCTTATCTTCAGCTGATGAAGGCAGGCACAACACAATTAGATCAAACTGATACCACTGAAAAGGGTCTTCTTGTAACTGCATCCAACTCTGCTTGGATACTGCAGTTGGAGAGGAAGCAACAGAAAACAAAACCAGGTTGGAAAAAATGCTGTATTTCACAACAACCCAGCTAAGTCTTACTTCTTTTGTAGCTGTAGCTTTCAAACAGCTTTTCTTCCCCCTGGTTAAAGATCAACTGAGTATCAAGACCTCTGTAAGGCAGTTTGCTGAGGACAGTAGGCCAGCCTCCCTGCTTCAAAATCCAGCAAACTGGTCTCTCCAGTTTCCCATTGTGATTCACACCGACTGCTCCAAATGGGCAAAGCCGGAGCAAAGGGACCTCCCCAGCATCAGCCTGTGAATTCCTCAGGCCTGATGAAACTGGTTGTTCTCATGCCCATGGTGAGAGACGTTTGTCGCCAGCAGTGATTCAGGCACACTGAGTCACTCCCTGGGCTGCAGAGCAGCTCCTGCTCCAGCTGCTTCTGGCCTCAGCACCATGGAGTGTGAGTGTCAGCAAGGTCCCTCAGAGCACACCAGCTGCAGGCCTGAGGTGTACAGGAATGAGAAAACACACACATACACATATCTGAGTCCATTGTCCTGGAAATGAATGGGCAAAACCAGTGAGGAATGGGCAGAGAGGCAGGACCTGGCTTTGGGAACAGCATTTGAAACAAGGGAGGTGTGAGTAACTGTGCTAAAAAGGCAGAGAAAAGGGAACATTTGAAAACTGTCACTGAGGACTTCTGAGCTGGGGGCGAGACAAACAAAATGCAGCTAGAGAGCATCCATGAAAACTGTTCAACATTTATCTCCCAAATAAAGATACTCTTAGTGAATATGCACAGGATTTACTTAACACTGGGGTTCATTAGGGCATTCTCTGCCTCTGCCCTACTCTGCTGCTCTGAGCAAGGAAGCAGAAAGTGTATAAATTCACAGCTTCATGTCTCTCATCCTGCAAGTTCCTCCCTGGGGACAGCAGGACATTTGCACAGGAGTGAGAGGCAGACTGTGGTCCTCATGTACTAAATACTCTGGTGCTGGCCATGTGAGATAGATAATTTTTCTTATCGCTATTTATTTTAACCTTTTCTCTTGCCCTGAATTTTCCCTGATTTTGCCCTCACATTCCCATCTTCGAAACTATTTCCACCTTGTCCCTCCATTACACTGATCAATCAAACTTGAGTAGATGAAGACTGATGATGACACATCAGTTGTGACATTCCAAGGGAAGTACCACATCATTGCATCAGCCAGTCTGCAGAGCTGCAGGGTGTTGTAACATCTACTTTTGCTTAGTAACACACAGAGAGGCTCACGCTTTAAGTACTAAAAGCTTACCTTTGTCCTGAAATAAAAACCAAGATTAAATAGCAATCTGAGTGTGCTGTGTGGGCTATGGCACAATACATCTGATTTTAAAAATGTGTGCTTTCTGTCTGGTGTGATGGTTGGTGTCACCACCACACTGTTACAGAGAACTTTTCAGGTTTCCATTTGAAAAACAAACAGCTAAACTTTCAAAAACACGCTGACCTGGAATGTGCTCTGCAGAGAGCCAGAACCACACACACCAAGCAGACTTTGGTGTTGTTTGTACATGACTTTTAAGGAGTAAAGTCCATGTCTGTGGGAGTTTGTGTCACCCCATAAGGAAGAGTTTCTGTGAATTCTGAGAGCACTGAAAAATTCAGGTTACAAACATGTCAGGAAGTATTCAAACTGCTGGTACTTGCAGCAAGCAACCCTAATCCATTTCAATTCAAACATTATGGCAAATTTACAAAAATCAGCACCACAAGCATTTCAAAAATACTTTATTTTCACATGATGTAGTACTGCAAATCTCCAACCAACCAAACCCGACCCCAGGTGGGAAGCAGGTTAGTGCTGCTTTTACCTGGCTTAATGGCTAAACTCATTCTGTCTGGGGTCAAGGTAATCTGCACCCCTTTCCTCTTTTCTCACCATTCTCCTCTGGAATCCTTACCTTCTAGAACTGGAGACGAAATCTCTTCTTCTATCCCAGCCACTGTGCTGAGTCTGGCCACTTCTGGTGATGGAGTGAATTCAGAGAAACTTGTGACCCACTGCCCAGGGAGCAGTCAGGACCTCACATTTCCTGATTCTTGCTGCCTTCATGGCAGCACTGCAGGGTCAGCTGGGACTGGGTCAAATTACCTGAAGGCTGGGCTCTCAGCTCTTAACTGCAATTTTCCAGTTCTAAATTTATGGATTATCACTGAGCTTTAACTGTGCACAAAGGATTCAAAGTACCTTGGCAAGGGGATGGTATGTGAATGTAATACCTCTAAAAGTTAATGTGCTTGATCCTTCTATTTGTGATGAATGAAGCCATGAAAGACTCCCAACCAAATTTTTTTCGTGTTCACTATAGTAATTCAAACCAGAAAAACATCAAAACCCCTTGCATATTCTTTAAAGAGGAAAAAAAAAGGTAGAAAGGTGTTGGGAATATAAAAAGTGCAGAGAAACTATTGCATTGCAAAATAAACAGGTTCTGTTTCCACAGTTTTGCTAAGGTAGCTTGAATTAAACATTTTGTTCAGTCAGTACATTTGGATTACAATCAACATGTCTTAAAGTAAAATCCAAATCCAAAAGGTATTTTTGGAAAACATTCAAATTGCAACAAACTCCTTCTGCAAATCCTCTCCCAATGGGTGCACAAACCAGGTAACAGTTCTGTATATGAATATTCTGAATTTGCTGTAAGGTTACCTAAAGATGTTTTAGTTAAACAACCAAATAGAGTCAGCAAAAGCACAAAGTACAGCCCAGGGAGCAGGAGGATGTCTGAGCTGGTCATACCTGCCCAGCTCAGGCATCACCACTCAGATGTTACTCAGTTGTTCCAATTTAGTGACCCAAAATGACACCTTTTGTTTGAGTAATGACAGCTCCCCAGCTGTGCTGATCTTTACCCAGATTCCTTTTTACCCAAGTGTGGAGCTTGAGGACAGAGCACTCCATAAAGTGATACCAGCTATCACTTAACTGGCACAGAAAGAAACTGGACATGGCCACAGCAAAAGATACAAAGGTAACATTTCTGTTAAGGTTTTAAAAAAACAAACATCACAAACTCCAGACCCAAACATCTTTGATTCCAAATCATTTATCACCCACCTGCAGAACACCAAACAGCTCCAAGTCTTGATGAGGCCAGTGGAAATCTTTCTGCTGCCACAGCAACATTGACAACATGCAGCAAATGAGGCAAGAGCTATGTACAGAACTGTCACCCTTTGGCAGGGAGCCCCAGGCACAGGGGAGGAAGATGGGACTGCCTGCACATCACTGAACAGGGATCCTGGAGTGTCATGTGGCAGGGGAGCAGCGCAAGAGAAATGGGTGTTTCACATGCTTGGACATATCAGTGACAAAGGAGTCCCAGAAATATTGGCTAAAAGTACAAGCATTTGCCCTTGGGCTCATGCCTGTGTGCTCAAAACAAGGCTTTTGCTCAGATTAGGCCAAGCCATAGACTCCAGGGAAGTGAGGGGCATGGCTGGGTGGCCTGTGGGGCAGGAGGAAGGCAGGGAATGATTGTGGCTCTTGCCTACCTGCGGACGACAAGCTTCAGCTTCTTGTAGGAGCCTTTCACCAGGGAGATGGCCTCTCTCCTGGAGCTGCTCAGCTCCACCTCGTTGATGTTCACCACTTCATCACCAGCCTGCAGCTTGGAAGGCAGGGAATCTGCCTTCCCTCCCTCTTCGATCTGCACAGGAGAGAAGGGAGAAAGTGAGACATGCCTGACATGGTTTGGCTTTCACCTGCAGAGCTGAGCATGTGTTTCTGTTCAAAGAATTGATCTACTAGCCCCAAATTCTGCTCTTGGTTTAAAAAAACCCTTTGCCAGCCAGCTCACTCAAAGGTCTGTGCTTGCCACCACTACAATTCTTATAGAAGGGAGCTTCGAATCAGCAGCCAGATGAGTTCTGCCAAGAAAAACCATTTAGAATAAGCCTGAAAAGTCTTTGGTATTTGGAAGCAGTGAACTCCAGCAAAACAGCCATGGAACACCTCTTGATAAGAGCACCCAGGCACCAGCCCAAGGGCAAAGCCAGGATTAGAAGAGCTTGGATGTGATTTTTTTTGTTCAAGCTCTCCTTTGGGATCCAAATGCCTGATGAACAACAGTGTCTTTCTTACTGGCCAGCAGCAAAGCAGGAGCACTCAGGTGTAGGTAGTTAATGAAGTGCAGCATCTCTGCAGGGTTTTTCAGCTAGGGATTTAAAGAAAGTAGATGATTATTTGAATTTTATGAGAAAGCAAGCAGTCTGCTCCAGGCTATGGAGTGGTAAGGCTAGAAGAAGAGTTCCAGGGCACTTTCCTCTGCTTTGTATGGCCCATCATGTACACGGCATAGTGACTCCCCATCCATGTGCCAGCAGAAATACACCAAGCCTGGAAAGAAGTCAGTGACAAGGCAGAGGAGAAGAAAATCTGGCCCAGGATCTCGGAATTGCACCTTGTGCACTAATGCACTCTCTCTGCAAAGGCATACACTAGCATAGCAGAGGGCCAGGTTAGGCACTGCAAATCTTGAGTTCCAGGAGACTCGGGAGTGCCACCAGCTCCAAGTGCAACTGATAATTGCTTTGACTGCAAAACTTGCCACTACAAAATCTGCTATTCAAAGCACCCAGCAGTCCCTGCTCAACAGAGGCTGTGTTAGCAGATGCCACGGGACCCACGCTCCTGTGGAACATCTCCTGGCACAGCAGGAGTAGAAGGACTTCCTTCAGGCACTCACCTCCCCAGACATCCTGCTGAGACAAAGAGATGTGGCTGGGTTGGTTCTGCCTCAGATCCAGGCAGGAAGGGCAGCTCCGTGTAGGGGTGCGATTTTCGGAGCAGTGGAATTGCACGCATACTTCTGGAAGTTGCTTTTATTTCAAGTCAGGCCAAGCAGGGTGTAATTAAGCCATGCCCCAGACATGTAACTCAGCACATGCAGACACACTGCCCAGGTTTTTACCAGGGCATTAGTTTCGGTGTTGAATGCTGATTTCTCACAGGCAAAGCTGGTCTGTTCCTCCTAACCAAGGAATTCCAGCCCAGGTACCTTCTAAAATGTAAAATCTGACTTCCCCAAACATCAGCCAATAAAGTCTCCAAACCCCCTACAAAGGGAGGCAAAAATCATTGTCATTCATTTTACCAGGAAGTCATTCCACTGATGAATGAGTTTTTTTCTTTTCTTCTGAAGAATGGATAAAACCACAGGAATGAGCCTTCCCATAAAGAGCCTTGTATCACAATTACCAGGAAGGGTGAGAGATGAAACATTAGCCCTTGCTGCCAGTATAAATAAATAACAAACGAAAAATGCAGTATTGCTGCAGTTTATTGCTGCTGTAAAGCAGAGCAGGTGGGTATGATTTCAATGAAATACAATAGTGGGGTCCTAGGGGTTAGATTAACTTGTGATATAGTGAACAGAAGGGATTTAATGTTTGTTTGTGCTTTATGTTACGGCACGTATACCGGAGAAAAGTCCTGCTTGGAAAAATATGTTTTGTAACAAATACCAGCTACTTCAAAGGCTGCGATACTCATCAGAAGCATTTGTATGAATTTGTGCCTGGATGAACCCTAGCCTTAAAAAAATCAACAGAATCGTGATCTGTGCTTTATCATCTAACAGTTTCGATTGTAATTATATATTTGAGGTTTTTCACTTCACAGGAACACTGTTTTAAGGTTCTCTTTGCAACTACATGGGCTAGACCTTCCTTTTTCTCCTTTTGCAGTGAAAAGAACATTGGGATTCTTCCATATTCACCTTTATAAAGAATGTGAAATCAAACACTTTCAGGGAAGACTAAACCCTGCAATCCTTCTGATAATGCTGATAACGTTATTAACTGCTCTGAAAGAAATCTTTCTTCAAATCCTGATGCATTCCAGCTTATCCCTAAGCCAAGGGCTCCTAAACTGCAGCCTGCAAGGCCAAGCAGCCAGCCACAGTACCAGAGTAAAGAATGTCTTGAAGGAATGTTTGTTAGCACAAATAAAGTCATCTGCAAGTTACTCCAGAGGCTGAAAGTGAATTGTTTTTCTCCTGTGTACTTAAACTGTTCATGAGCAAGACCCAAAACCAGACCCACATTCTGCCTTTGGAAGCTTTTGATGGCAGCATCAAACCTGTATTACTTACAGACTTAGAGAGACTATAAATGGAGATGTGGACTTACATTTTATTGTTGACACTGTTCTCTCATCTATTACTAACCTGTTAGCATTCTCATCTCTCATCTACCCAGCTGGGGTTACCTGGATACAAATTCCTGAAAGTTCCTGGAAGAAAATATTCACAACAGGCCTGTGACCTAGTACTACTGCTCAGAGAAGCAAAAAAGGCAAAATATGGGTCTGGTTTTGGCTCTTGCTCGTGAACAGTTTAAGTACACAGTTTAAGTCCAGAAACAAGGCCTTGTCTCCCAGAGCAAAGCTCAGATGCTCCATGTCCATTCTTCCTCTGTGTATGCCTCTGAAAATATTTGTGTTTAAGGAGTGGTGATATTTCATGGGAAGGATTGAGTGATTCAAACAAAACAAGCTGCACTATAAACACAAAGCTCTATCACAGTGTAACAATTATCAACAAAGCAAACAAAGCTCAACATGCAGGTAACCTGGCTAAATGAACACCTGCTTCACTGCACGAGGGTGCACAGAGCCCAGGATGGGACGTGCTGGAGGCACGGAGCTGAGGATGGCAGATGTGTGCACACCATGCAGGCCACAGCAGCCAAATAACACCTGGGGGGAACACTTCTGCCTGTGGCTCCCTGCTCCGACCAGCCTGACTCACCCTGTGCACCAGATCCCGAGTGAGTGGAAATGGGAAGGCGAGTTTTGCACTGTTCCCTAAACCCCCAGTGGATCTCAGTGCTGTCACTCAGCCAGGGCACAGCCAGCATTGCAGACTGTTGTTTTCTGTGTGCAAGTGGAGTAGCCACAGCATTGCCAAAATCACCCTCGGTAATCACTTGTGGCAAAAATGTGATGGCCATAAGCTACAGGACCTAGTGCAAGGGGCCAATCAATAGCCAGCAAGACCTCTTATGGTTTATTTAAGCTGAGAAAAACAAGGTGAAATGCAGCCAGCAAACCTCGTGGGTGTAATGATTGTCACTCATCCATCAGGAGCAGGAGGAGCCAGCAGGAGCCAGCCAGGGACTGAAGTTTTTTTTCCTTTTGGCTGAATTAGGCCAACTGCTCTGCCAAGTCAAGTTATGAGAGGTGACTCTGGCAAGTATGAGGTGGAGGAATACCTGAAAGGCAGTCTGGCTTTGAACCTTTGGGGCTGGATTCAATGTCTGGTGCTTACTACAGGTGCTGTGACCAGAGCCCAGGCAGTGCCAGGAGGGGAGAACAACCCCTTCTCCTTGAAATCAGCAGAAGCATCTGTACAGCAGAACATGTCAATAGCATAAGGACTCTTGTTTTCCATGCCTCAGTTTCCCACCTGGGAATTGACACAATTGTTCTACCTTGCTCTGTCCTGTCTAATTAATGTGTGAGTGCTCTGTGGGTGGTGATGATCCAGATCCTGGCTCTTATTCCAGGTGTCTCTGCAAAACCCTAGCTCCCAGGCCCTGGCCTTGGGGAGAGTCCCTGCCAATTAGAAACAAGAAACAGCAAAGTATCCCTTTCCAGAGGATGTTCCAGACAGGATGGTTCCTGCTTCTTGTGAAACCACATCAAACTTCCATGATTCCAGCATGTCCCACACACCTCTTCCTTTCTCCTGTTTACCACAAACCCATCTAGCCGATTCTGTCAGGTTCTTTTGGAAGGAGAGGACAAGGAGCTCCCTGCCAAGCTGGCTTCTCCTAAAATGCACCCACATCAAAAGGCCTCCACAGTCTCCTCGGGCTGACGCAAACTCCAGTCCTGCCGTTGTCTTTTCTGCAGTAAAGCCCTCCATGCCCACTGCCCTTTGCTGAAAATCCCAAAGGCCACCCCTGGTCCTGCTTTGCATGAACATTCCAGACCATTTTCTTGCATTAGAGGAGGCTTCTTGTCACTCAATAGATCCTGCAGGAGACTTCAAACCCATGTGTTCCCCCTTTTTTTGGCTTACTGTAAAAGCAAGAAGTTGCTTAAGCGGATCACCAAGGATACATAAGACTTACTACTGCTGCCTTTTGTTTGGCTCACTATGGTTACTGTAGGTTCGGAGAACACTGGCTAACTGAGAGCCTTTCTTGGTTATTTTAAAGAAGTTTTCTTTAGTTATCCCTCTCTTCCCTTTCTTCTAGGAGCTTTTGTAAAAACAAATTCTCTACAGCTCTTAAGATGGATTATTCCATCTTTGTGTCCTTTCTGTGATGAATGGTACGTGTGATTCTGAAGCTGCAAACTTACTTGCTTGAGTCTCTCAACAAAAAAAGGAGCAATCCAGCAAAGATGTGTCCACACTGTATGCAGTTGCACAGGTGAGAGCAGAGCCATGCAGCAGGTCAGGACAGTTCCTGGGGGACACCTAGAGATGCCCTGGAAAACACAGCAAGCCAGCATAGCAGGGGGTTGACAGAAGCAGCAGCAAACTGCTGCCCTTTTCGTGTCAGATATTATAATGATGGGAAGAGAAGCATCACATATGAACTGCTGGAGGTGGCTGTTCAGAATTCCTGAGCTGCTGAAAAAGATTTTATAGGAACTGACAGGGTGAAAGAGGAAGCAATTTTCCTCCATGAAGGAACAGAGAGAGGGGGAGCTTTTTCTGATGCAAGGAGTCTCTGACTTTCCCAGGGATTCCAGCAGCATTACAGAAAAATGTTCTCTGCTTTAGACCTCTTGCTTTCAAGTATTTTATTGGAACCAGTTCCATTCTTTCCAGTGTTAAAATGTGTTTCTTTTGAATCTGGGGTTCATCTCTTCACAAGGTCATCAGCACCAGTGCAATGCAAGGGAAAGGGTGAAACCAGAAAATCTGACTGTATTCACTGCAAATTCAACAGCCAAGGTTTTAGTCGCTTTTCAGAGCCCAGACTGGAGCTTCAAACTGGGAATACTGGGATGTTTCATTTCCCTGTCCACTATGAGGTGTAGCAGAGCCACACCAGACTATATGTGCACTGCACCCAGTACAGAGCGGGGCACACATATTTTGGCTTGCTCAGAAAACTCACTGAGTTGCTGAATTGATGTGGGCTTTGTGTTGGAGATTTTTAATCCCCTGTGGAGTTCAGAGATGGTTCTCAAAACCCAAAACCAAAGTTGCAGAGCTGCTGAATGTCTCCAGAGGATATGCTATTCCCCTCGTTCAGCCTTAATGCCATGTCACAACTGGGGGGCAGTGACATGCAGCAGACAGAAATTCCTCCCCATTGTCCCCAACCTCTGTGTCCTGACAGAGCAGTTAAGACAATTCAATCAAGAAATAGTTAAGTCAAAGGTCTCCCCCTGGAGCCGTGTCTCTGTTGGATTTCCCTATCCCTGGTACATACACGCATCTTGAGAGAATTCAGCTATTGCCATTCACTCCAAGCTAAGGAAAGAGTTTCCAAATGAGTTATTGTTTTATGCTGCAGCTAAGCAAGGAAGGCATTTTTTCTCATAGTGTTCTGCATTGTTCTACAATAACATTTCTGCTCCCAAGTACAAAGCATAGTGGTGTGCAGACTAATTTATGCCAGGTGATCATACAAGGTTCATACTGAATGACTTTACCTGGAGAGGCTGAACTTGATTCAGCTGAAGAACAAGTTAAACTCCACAGCTTTGAAGGGTTAGCAGTGCTCTGAAACCTTTCCAATTCTTGAAGTAAATCTGTTCCTTAACACAGGCAAAAGGCATTTTCTCCCACACTCAGCCTGAACACGTTAATGAACACTCAGAATGAAAGTGCAAGTGATACAGATGGTACAGTGACTGTGGGCACCAAAGCTGCAATCCAGCTGCAGATATGCCAGTGGGATCTGTGCAGGAGGGATGCAAGTTACTGACAAGTGGTGAGGATTCAAGGTCATTCCCAGGACTGCCCTGCAGGCTCCAACACTTCCACACCTTTCCATTTCCTGCGCCATTGTTTCCTGTCCTGGGAGCAAGGTTAATCTCAGTAGCCAGCCCCTCAGCAAAAAGTGGCAAGAAGCGAATGGAAAACAGATTGCTGGCTTGGGCTCCAAGAGATAAGGAGACATGCCTGGGTGAGTTTGCATCTGACTCCTCTTGGTGACTCTAAATTCCTAAGCCAGTGAAGGAAAGAAGGCTTAGCTCTTAAGATAATTTTCCACCTTCTTAAACACAAAACTGTTAGGCTCCCACAGAGATTTCTACATTTAAAAGAGGAAGGGGCAGGGAAAATCAAGTCTTCTTTCAACTAATGCACAAAGAAAGATGGGCCTGTGATGCAGCTTGGATTCAGGCCTTCAAGAAGCCGTCCAGGATCTTTTCTGTAACAAGAGGCAAAACTAACAATACATTTTCTCCACCCCTCTTTGTATGTACTAGACGAGGAACTAATCTGTGTTTGCTGTGGGTAACGCCTCGAGCCCTATAAGGTCCCGCTTTTAGAGGCTTGGTACAAACACCTCATCATGGACAATTCCGGCCCCAAGCCCTCCAGGATCACCGGGCAGGTTTGACAAGCAGAGGGATGGAAAACAGATGTGGAAAAGCTGTGATGATCGAGCAGAGAGGCAGCACCAAAATCGGCTTTCAGCTACACATGGGCGACATATGGACTGAACCTCTGGGCAGGGAGAAGAGCAGCTGCAGGACAGGGCAAAGCCAGCTGGTTCTCAGCCAGCATAAATCCATCACCAATGCCTCCTCCTGCCTTTCCCTCCTGTTGCTTACAGCCCACAGCAAGGCAAGGAAGGACCGAGGTGCACCCGGGTCAGCTGCGGAACAGCGATGCCAGTGCAGGGGCAGAGCAGTGCTTGCCCTTTGAGGGACCACTTTGTCCAGTTCTTCCTCTGCTTCCTGCTTCCAGCTCCAGTCCCAGCCTGCAGAACACACCCTGCCCGTGCTCCTGGGAATCAGAGAGCCTTACTTCTCTGCTCACTGTTTGGTTTTTGCAAACAATCCATTCCAAGCATGCCTCGGAGGGTATAGCACCAGGTGACACAAATACTGGGGCCTGGAGCACGTTAACTTGATCCTGTTTGGTCTGCAGCGATTATCGGCCGATATCAGCTCAAGGGGCTACAAGAACTCATTCCCTGTTCCTCTGTTGTAGCTGATACAGCTCGCCCCTCTCCAGAGCACACAAAGCCAGTGGCTGCAGATGGCTGAGAGTTAATATTTGCTTTGCAAAGGGAGAGTTAAAAATAGCTGTTTGCCAAAGAGTCTGCTGGAAAGGTCTTCTGCTCTGCTGCAAACACACCCAAGGATTCCTTTTTTCACCCTGCTTTGCCATCCTGCCCCCAGCCTTACAGTCCTTCCTCACATTTCTCACAAGGTTTCAGTACTTAAAAAGCCAGACTCTACAACATTTTGACAGAGAGCCCATTACAGCCTAGGCAAGAGGCTGTCAAACTCGTGGCCACCCAGCATAGCAGACAACACTGCCTCACAGCTGTGGAGTCCATGGCACTCAGTGCTCCTCGCTCAGTGCCATGTATCCCTCAGAAATGGAGATGGGCCTGTGGATGCAGCTGTAATTGCTAAAACTGAGATAAGGTGCAGTTCAGAGGCTGCCTGAACCCTACAAATCTTAGGATATACAGTCAGTGGCATTAGCTGTTCCCTAATCCTTCCCACAGGCACTTGCACAGAGCACACACACCATCCCCAAACAGCCCTTGGTGGTTGCAGTGTTCCCCTCAAACTGTGGGATGCTACGGATTACCATTTCCACACAAAAAAGTTAGAGGTGCAAGAATTGGCCCACCTCAAAAATGCCTGCTTTGGCACTGAGTGCAAATGGATCAGTTTAGGAACACGTTATTACTTTTTGCTGTTGGTAGATTATTTTGCTGTTCACTGCACAACCCTCTGTACCTTCTGTCCCCTCCCTCTGCCCGCCCTCACCATCTAGGAAAGCAGACCAGTTGGAGATGTGTCTGCAAAACTGTATTTGTTCCCTACTCCAAGGGAAAGCCAACCCTGGCGTCACAGGAACAGCCACAGAAGGAAATTCAGTCACTGCTTTAATCTCCTGGCTGTTCTAAAATGAAGGTGCAAATGGCAGTGTGTCCTTCTCTACAGGATATTTAACAAGTTTTCCCAGACTTTTGTATTACTCTTTTTATACTTGCTTTTATGACCTATATTGCTGTAACCCCCTGAGGCTTGACAGGGTGACCAACTGCCAGGAGACTTGTTTGGGATTGTCTCATTTTGGGGTAACTGGAAAATATTCCCAGGTAAGAAAATATGGCTGAAATATACACACACCTGGAATCAGTTTGGAAGAGAAAGGAGACAATCAGCAGCTCTCCAAGGACAGTTGTCAAGGGTTTTTTCATCACATGATTCGGCAGTGAACTTCCTGCCTTGGCATATTGCTCACATGGATTCAAAGCAGAAATGTCAAGAAAATCCACCCTGCAATCAGGTAATTCCATAAATTAGGTGAATCTAAAGCTATGGGATTTTCTGGCTATTGCAACAGGTAGTACTTATCTTTCCTGTAGACAGATCCTTGGCCCCAGCATGGTCAGTTACTGCTTTTGATGTTTGGCACTTTCCCTTATTTCCCTTTCCCAATATTAACACTTCCATTATACCTATTATAAATAGCAATAATGATAGTAATGAAAACAGCAGTAATCATCCTCAAGAACTTTCCTTCCATTAGCTAATTTGGCCTTTCAACACCATGGGGAGACAGCAGGAAGTATTGTTCCTAAATTAGAGAGGAATAAAAACAGGAGCCATGTTTATGTAACTTTTCCAGGGTCACAGAAAGCACCACACAGCAGTTCTGGAGCTGCACTCCCTGCTCCGACTGAGGTGATGCTGCACTGATGCCAAGCAGACTCCTCACCTTTAGTATTCCATCCACTCCCCAGCACTAGGGCATTTTCTCTCACAGCAATGTTCCCTTTCCTACAAGCATGAAGAAGTGCTCTTGGATGTCCTTCCATCATTATTTCTGGTTTCCCACTTGTCGCCACAGGTTTAATTCTCCTCTGTTTGCTGCGGTTTTCCTCTCCCTCATGATGCTATCATGTGCCTTTTTACCTTTTGTCCTTCTTTATCATGCTCTTCTTCCTCTCTGAGCCCAGTAATGCAAACCATTAACCACTAAACAGTTTATATCTGAGAGGAAATAAAAACAGATCATGCAGCAGAGCTGTGCTTGATGAGCCAACTGGAGCTCTTGCCAGGATTCAATAGCTGCTGGAGGGATTTAGGTATGCACTTCTCCCTCATTTTAATGAGAATCAGACATCAACATTTTTAGTCACTCTTTGAAGAACAAAGCTTAGAGCAGCCAGCAGCAAATAAAACTCAGTTGAACATTCAGAGAGGTGTCCTTCAGGGCAGGAGAGTACGCTGGCATCCTTAGGGATGAGCAGGAAAAGCTAACGGGCTTTCCAGAAGGAGCTGAGCCGGCTCACCCCAGCATCTTGACTCAGTGCCAGGTCACACCCCCTGCACAATGCCACAGCCAGAGCTCCCCTCGCACACAGAATGGACGGCAACAGCGCGCGGCTCAGAGCGACGGGGCCGGGACAAAAGAGGAATTTCACGGTCCAAGCCATTGTCATCACATCACTCTTGGCAAACCCTTTCTTCATTCCCCCAGCCTTCTGTAATTATTAAAAGTTCTTCTCAAGTGAATTTAGTGCCCATGAAAGATGCCAGGCTCACAGCCCGGGAGATTCTTTTTCCTTGCCCACAAGATCAGCTTGTCACCCCTCCTCCCTGCCACCTTCTTCCCAGTTTCTTTTGTCTCCAAGGCAGACTTGTCCTCTGACATCTTCAGGGATGGTCAGCTCCACATATCCAAGTGCAGCAGCTATTTGTATAAAATGGGCATTTCTGTGTAGCAGGCTATCCGAATGGAAAAGATCAAGGGAACTGAAGCTCCTGTTCTTGCTCTGGCCGTGTGGATGTCTTCAAGTGCTTCCTGGTCTGCCTGAGAGCAGGAGAGAGATGGAGTAACACGTAGGATCTCCCTGTGAAGGAGATATCCAGCCCTGGCCGCTTCTTTCTGCAGTCACTGTCCCTGTCCTCTGCTGCCACCCCGCGGCTCCTCCACATTCAGGGGACAACTGCTTTTCCACAGAACTAATTTTTCAGTGGAATTAATTTTTCAGTCATTACTGGTGCTGTGAAAATACAGCAGTGCTGCACTTAAGCCACAGAAAATATCTGAAAGGTTCAAAGGCAGATGCTTGAATAAATTTTATTATGTGGGAAAGCAAGAATAAACTGTTTAAGAAGTGGTATTTACCTTATTCCTCAATTTAAATTCTGAAAACCCAGGCAGTCTCATCAGGAAACGCTGCAGTCCTCTGTCTACGTACAAAATGAGAGGAAAGGCATCCTGACCCCTTCAGTTTGTCTGGCTGATATCTTTCAGTGCTTCCCATTCTGCCAGACAGGATCTCTGAGGTCTGTTTTTCCTGATAGTATCGTTCACCTTGTGGCTCAGAGCACATTCCCTGTGAGTTTGTCCTGAAAGCACCTTATGCTGCTAAAAGTTATTGAACATTCATGTTAATAAGCACTGAATTAATTTCGTGCTCTGTGTCAATTCTTTGACTACCGCCCAAAAGCCCCTGAAATTCCCTGTCCACATGTCAGCAAAAATGTCTTTAACCTGCATGGGAGGGTTTTTCACCAGTTCAAGAGAATGCTGGAGCAATCTGGAAATTAAGATGATGAGAGCAGGCTTAGCTAGTGATTAACAAGGCATTTCATAGCATTCCGGGAACTTTCTTGTTAATTTTATACTGCAGATACAGACATAATCGTGCAGAGACTGCCAGGATGAGAGAAGAAAGGTATTTATTCTCTTCTGCCTTTGAAACAATCCCTTCAGATGTGGGTGACAGGGACAGGTGCTCCCTAAAGCCACTCTCAAAGTCACATGCAGCACCTATCCCTCTCTTTGCCTGAAGCCTCTGAAGTGGCCACATCCTGCTTGGAAATGTCTTATTCAGACATTTTAGGGAAGGGAAATTACACCTGCATTTCCCAAGACAATTATTCATTTACCAAGCCAAATACTTTTTGGCAAAACTATTTTTAGCTGCAGTAGACACACAGATTAATTCAGCTGCAGTTCAGGTTGAGGCAGGTCCAAGTTTCCAGAGCTGTCAGGTGCCACGGAGATGGATGAGGTAAACAGACCTGTAAAAACACCAGGCACATTGCCCGCTGTCTTCCTCCTTCCTGCTTGCTTTGGATTTACACCTTGCCCTGCATCTCCAGGATGACATGTAAATTCCTTTCTAGAGGAAGGGTTTCAAATTGTTGTTTTCCCATATTGTGCCAGGGACAAGTCCCACACAAGCACTACAAACATAAATTGAACACACACATTCCCTTCCTGCCTTCTCCTCCACTTGATCCCATTTCCTGATTTCTCACAGCTCTCTCCATGACTGTTTTTTTTTTTTTTTGCTGCTCTTCTGTTTCCAAAAATGTCACGGAAAATAAACTGACAGGACAAACAGCTCCGAGGTTCCGCTAACAAGGGCGATGTGAAATGATGTGTTCGGCTCTCGGCAGCGAAAGGCCCTCGATGTCAGGACAGAACTGGATTACAAAGATTCCATACTCCAGTTTTATATGTGACTCAAAATGAGCCCTAACTCCTGCATCATGAGAAGGCCATCTGGCTCGCTGGCCTCCTCTCTCCTTGCATGTAGTGCCAGGTTCTGGAGGTATTGTTACAGACGTGGTGATGACGAATCTGGGCAAAAGGAGCCCTTCTGTTTTTTTACCTTCAGCCTTAAGCATTGAAAAATCATATTCCTGTTTCATGCTGTTTACACAATGCACTGGAAGCTTTACCCTTGCATCCCGGCGTGGGAGGAGAAGGTAGAGGAGCAGGAATAACTAGAAAGGAAGGGAATGTGCCTGCTAAAGCCAGCCACTACACAGAGGCCAAACAGCATTTCTTTACTTGCCGTAGCTCCAGGGGATAAGGCAGCAGGCACATGTTTTTATAAGCTGAATTATACATTAATGAAAATCCCAGGAGATTCTTGTAAGAGTGGAGGCATTAGTGGCAGCTGGGACACTGGCCAAATTCCAGTGCAGGGAACTACACTGTTTCCCCATGGTCTCCCCGCCACTTCAGTGAATGCGCTCAATTGTTTCAGCTCCAAGAGGCTCCGCAGCATCTCTGGGATGTACGGTTCTCTGGGATAACATTCTCATTTAAGGAATCTTGGTGGAATTTAAAAATAGGTCCTGTGAATGATGACAATGTCCTTTCTGGCAAACAATTTTGCAACAACAGCTTTGAGACAAACAAGCTGCAGAAAACTTGAAGATTGCGTAAAAGTTCCAAGAGGAAAGAACAAAAAGTTCACTGGCAACCTCAAAGCAGAAATAGTGTGGCAGACAGTGCTCTGTTTGGAATTAGTTTTATTAATATCCTTCCAGGGATTTGACCAAGCATTGCTAAATTCAGTGTATGCCTTTTCCATTTCATGGGTTTTGGATGAAGCCCATACAGAAGTGTTACTGATAGGTAAGGCTTTATAAAGGGAAGGCCTTGCAACACGACTCTGGCCTGTTACTTAAGCTAAGGAGAAGGGAGCTGTGGGGGAGTGACTCAGCTGGAATAGAGGGATGTGAGAGACATTCTGCCTGCCTGCTGCGCGTCCACATCGTGTCCACATCATGGTGTCTGGTGGTTGGTTCACTTGGGCTCGTTGTGCCTTAAAACTGCATGAACTGGCATGATTTTGGCAATAAAGAGCACTCCTTTGCGCTGCCTGGGATCCCTGTGTTGCTCATTATCACAATACAGAAGGATTTGTCAGGGAAAGTGTCCCTCTGTAAGAGGGCTTGGAATGGATATTTCCTTTGCTATGGCTACAGATGGCGAGCAGCAACCCTTCCTCCAGCCTTCCAAAATTTTAAAGGTACTCTCTGAGGAAGTGTCTCTATGTGAGTTGGTGAAAAGCAAGCATGGCCCTGTCTTTATCAAAGCAGACTGTGGTGAACTTGTGAAAAGCTTGGATGAGCTTTGAAGGCCAGCTCACGTTCAAAGGGCCTGGCAGGAGATTCCCACTGGGAAATGGGACAACAAACCTTAAGGCTGTGAGTGTGAGTTTCCAGCTGTCCCAGCAGAGACTTTGGGGAACACTGATATTGAACTGCTGCTGTTTGCTCTCACCCTTGCCAACATAATCATTAAAAATGTACAGTGCTGGCCCTTTGAAAGCTGCACAGAGCACCAGTTGCAGTAAAATCCCAGCATCTGTTCCTCAAGCTGAATTAGGAACAGAGCCAGCTGACTCTTTTAGTTGAATCTGCCTTTTGCTGACAGGACAGACCCCCAGATTTGAACAAAGCCTGAGCAGTTTGATTCTCTCCTGCATACTGAGGTCAGGATTAATGCCTTCCTTGCACGGAGAAACAAAATACCGAGTACAACAACAGCACAGTGATCATGGTGGCCTCTTGGCTGTTCCTGTTGGATCCTAGAGGTCCTTATTAAATTTCATACGTAACTCTGTGCTGGTGTTTGTCTTCAGAGCTAAACAGTGTGCAATGCAGGGATGGAGTCTCTCCTCTCTACTTGCCACTGGCATTGTCACCATTTGTCACAAGATCTGCTAAGTCTGGATGTCCATCTGTGGGTAAGCTGGTTTCAATCATTGATAAAACCTAGAAACCCCAGAAGCCAGCCATGGCTTTCAGAGGAACCCAGGTGACTGCGGCCAGTGCATGATCTCAGCGATGTTTTCCACCCAGCCATCCCTGTCCCGACTGATTAACTGAGAGGGGACTGAAGGAGCAGCATGCAGTACTTAGCTAATTACACTGCCCGAGGTCTTTTGTCCTGCTGCCGCTGGATCGCCTCAATTGATTCTTTCAGGCCCTAAACAGCTTTGTGGGCTGCATGCCTGGGCAGAATAAGGTCTTTTGTCATACTTTAATGAACGAAAATGTTTTAAATCCTCTCCTTCTCCCTCCACTCCAAGTAGCAGCAAGGGTAACCCTGGTACAAGGACAGATGTGCTGATGGCTGATGGGTGTCTGTCACCGTGAACATTCTCCTCCAAGGCTGTGGGAGCTTACAAGCTTCCCAGCATCAGCTATCCCATCTACTCAAGGTATCTATTGCCACCTCCATCTCCATGGACTACAGGGGATGTAAGCCTTGGAAGACTTTTAGAATACAGCTAAAAACGTGTTAAATGTGTGAACATTCAGCATGATAACACAGGTTCATGAGTCATTAATTCCTGCATAAACCAATCTGAAACTTTTCTTTTTTGGGGGAAAAAGAATTAAAAATAAATATCCCACCTTCCAGTTTAATCCAGTTTAATCTTTTCCCTTCAGCATCCAGCTACTGGTAATGTATTTTTTGTAGTTAAATGAAAACACTTAATATTCCATTTAAAACATGGGATTGGCAGCATCACAGCAAAGATCTCCACAAAATATCTCCTAGTCAGTTAATCTAATAAACTTCTGCATATAATGAACACTTTCTCAGCATTGTCCAGAGTCATTAATCCTGGCACAGCCTCCCAAAGTACAAGTAGTAAAACACGGATGTCATGACCGAGCTATGAGCTGACCGTGCTGCGCTCTACGTGCCCATTCTCCAGAGCTGGTTATTTTTCAGCTGGCTGAGTTTTAGATGTGAATTAAAGTGATTAATAAATGAAAAGGCTCTTATCATCCATTCCTGTGCTCACAGTCCCTGAACAATTTTGCCCTGCCACTTGCCAACGAAGCTCTAATAGCTCACAGCACATGCTTCATCACTTCATGGTCAAAACTCTTAATCTGAGTAATAAGGGCAAACCCCATTCCTTTCTCTGAAGGAATGGATGTGGGGAAGGAGAGAACACCTTGGGACTAACAAGCAGTCGTTAACCCACCGTGATCAGAAAATAAAGGCGTGCTGCTCTTTTGAGACTGCTGTTCACACTGAATGGGCTCCACGTCAGATTTGTTCCCTCGCAGTTCACGTAAGTTGGTTCCAGTGCCAGCTCAGCGTGTCTGAAACGCTAATTGTCTTGTTTCCATTTCACACATCATCATCACAGTAACATTTCTGGAACTGGGAGGCAAATGCCAGTTTGACTGGAAGGCAGACTGAAACACAGCCAGAGAACCTGCAGGTTTAGTGCAACTCCAAACATGGCTTCTCCTTAGCCCAGTAAAAAAGTGAAACACTGGCAAAATTGCAGCCCTATGCTTTGGTTTAAAAACCACTGTTTCAAACAAGGACTTTTACTGAAATGCTCACAATATGTTTAGGTGTCTGCTTGTACCTCATAGTCCCATAAAAGCTTATTTCATTCAGGAAGAAATCAATAAAAGCCCAGGTCCCCAAATGCACACAGGTGAAATCCATTTGGAGTTAAGTACCAAAGCATGACACGTCGATACAATTCTTTGCAGATATTTAAATACCATTTTTGAAACCAGAATTTGACTATTTGATTGACAATGAAGAAATAAATGCACACAGATAACATACTGTGATAGGAAAATGCATTAAAGCAGTTAACACAACATTTTCCTTATCAGTCCAAAAACACAGACCAACTTTTAATATCTAGTGGCCTGGCATTGTCTAGCTCCATTACCTCAGCAGAAGGTTTAGAAATTGGGCACAGGACTCATGTGGACAGTTCACTGTGTGCAGAGAATGAAAGCCATGAAATATATACAGTCAAGCTCCCCAAAATATTCTTGTCTAATACCCTTCATTATGCAGATTTTCCTATTGTGGAAATACATCCATAGTGGAGTTTAGAAACTTTCAGTTTTTAAACCTTTTTTCAACTCTGCAAGTATCCACCCTGCTGCTTAATCAGACTCGTCTGTGATCCCTTCCAATTCTCACAAGCAAACATGGAAGTGGCTGATCTTGATGCAATTGTCAGCCAACAGATATTTATTCTTTCTCTTTTGGGAGGATGATGAGAAGTGTTCCTCATGCTTTCCTGAGGAAAGAGTATGCTCTGAACAAAACCTGTGTGGCTTGCTATTTGGGCAGCACAAGGACTGAATGACCTGATGCATTTTTTAAAGTTTTTCTGCATTTTTTCCTTGTCTCCTTCTCTTCAAAATGTCAGTTCAGCAGTTGAACGTCCTGCTGAAGCAGTACATGAAATTCTGTTCCAAGATGCTGAACACTGTGCCTGAGCTTTATGCCTAACCCTGCCTACCTGAATTCCTGAGTCTTTTCCTTGTGACAGAGCAATATGCCTAAGTAATTTGTTTTGTACCTTAGGGACACATTATTCACTCCAGTGAAAGAAAAACACGGGGCAATTTCTCAGCTGAGATCCTGGTGCTGTTCCAGTATGACAAATGTGTTTATTTACATCAGCTAAAGCACTGGCCTCTGGAAGTCATTGCTCCATGCATTATATCTGGTGATTTTGATGAGTCAGGGAGCTTTCTTGGGAATGATGGAGAAGGCAATATTGAAGCAGGATCTAAGAAAGAGGTCCCATGGCTCCTCAGCATCATACAAGTTTTTCTTCAGAACTCAAACAAAAAAGGCCATCATAATTTATTTCCTAAGGCCTGGCCACTCTGTCCTATGAAAGATCCCTTCTCCGCAGCTCAGGCACAGCACTCCTCTTTCTCCCATCAGTAGCTAATTCCAAGTCCAGTTGTGTCCTGGAAAAAGCAGGGGAGGTGTGAAGCAAAGGAGTACCAGGGCAGGAGAGAGGTTATTTCCCCTGCTGCTGGGAGAGAAGCAGCTCAGATAAAAAATGTTGTTCTTTGATGCCATGGTGCAGATTTGGGAATTGGCCAACTCCCAAAGGCTGTCCTTGGATGACTTTGCTGTCATGTCTCCCTTTCTTCAGGCAGATAATAATGCTCATCCATGACACTTAAATAGCCAGAACCAAATTCTGCTGCAGTTACGTCAGGGTGCAGCAAAAGAAACACTGCTGACACCTCATTCACTCTTTCCAGGTTTACCACAGGGAATTCCAAGAGCAGATTCCCACCCTGATGGTTCATCACGCCCCTCACAGAGGCACTCAAGGCTATTTCTTCAAAGCCCTTGTTGTGCAACACCCCAAGAAGCCCTTTGTGTCCATCTTATCCTCATGGCCCATCACCTACACCTAAGACTGTGTTTGGTGTCTGCTCTTGCTGTGTGCCAGCAGGAAGACCTCAAACGGCCCCAAAACAGAAGTGAGGTAAAAGAGGGCGCAAGTGAGGGTCCGAGGTAGGACTGGATGGTAAGCAGCAGCTCCTTGGTCCTGCTGCAGGACCCCTTCTCTCGAAGCACACTGCTTTCCTCACTGCCCAGGAATTAAACTGCCCGAAGCCACACGCAGAAAGGATCGGGCCTGTAAGCTGGTTTCACTTTTATGATTTGTTCCTAATCTCCCGCCAGTTCCCACACAAGTTTTGAAGTATCGATCACCCCACAGCAAAAGCTTCCAATGAACAATGGATCTGTGGTTAATGAGTCCCAGGAACTCCTCTCACCTCACTCCAGCCCCTGGGGTGAGAAAGTTAAGTGCTCCTGTGCAAGCTCAAGTGACTGCTCACCATTTCCTTAATATTCCATCTCTTTGTGTTTTGCAGTTTGCCTTCTGCTGAGCTAATGTTTATTTTTCCAGAGAGCAGTTATTGTGGTAAACTGATATCAGACCAGCAGTGTGGGAAATAAGATTTCACCTCCTGTACTTCAACACTTCATCAAGGAAGGCAAAGAGGGCCAACCTAAGAGCCTTCTTTGTCTTTAACAAGGATGACACCTTGTTGCTAGTGCACTGGTGATGGCAGTCACTCCTTGATGCTTACTGGGTCTCTGTTGCCAGTGATTTTCCATGATTTAGGATTGTGTGTTTTTTTCCTAATGGAGAAGATATCGCATTCCCCTCGTTTCAGTGTGGAAACCTCTTGGGCACATCAACATCTGCTGCTGTTGTCTAGGTATTGGGACACCCAGACCTCTAGGAATATGATTCTTTCCTGTTTGTTCATTTTAATCACACCCTTGAGTGTGTTTTACTTTACCCACATAGGTAATATTAGAGAAAATAATGGGACTTCTGAGCTGAGAATGGACTAGGCACCCCCCCATTTGTGTGTTTGTAGACCTCTGCTATCCAAAACAGTGGAAGAAAAAAATGTCCTTGTACTTTTGCAGTTGAGGAGAGCAGATGATTCTTTATGGAAAATACAACTCTCTAAGAATGTTTTCTATTCTAATCTTGCTGACTAATCTTTCTTCTTCTAAAGTTTTCATCTTGCTTAAGGAATAAATGTGTGATATTGTGTTAGAAAAGCCAATCAACTGCTCAGGCTCTAGCTGGGAAGCAATGTGAGTTCCCCTTTGTACAAGCTCTTCTCAAATGTGATTGTTTCCCCAGTGTCAAATTCCATGGATTTTAGCAGCTGAATGGGTACAAAATTTGACATGGTCAGAAACGTGTGGTTATAAAAACTTATTACCGTTGAATAGCCGGTGCATTCTTGGTGCACTCATGCGCACAGTGCCCTTGCAGAGGCCGGGCTGGCAGCACCTCTGGGCCTCATTAGCACACACACGCACCCATCCCAGGCTCGCTCAAACGCCGGCCCGCCCGTTCCCATGTGCCGCGGGCAGGGGACGCCCCCGGGCAGCAGCTGTCCTCGGTTAACCCTGCGGCTGGCCCGGGCGGGGCGCAGCCACCGCGGCTCCTCGGCCAAGGCAAGGCCCGCGGGTGAGGCAGCTCCCGAGGGCGAGAGCTCACGTGCTGGGAATTACAGCCGGAGCGACGCTGAGCTGAGAACAAGGGTGGGCACGAGCACCAAGTCCCTGACCTTCCAGCTGACATTGCTGCTTGAGGGTTCTGCTGGGCACCAGCACACAGGTAGCTGCCATCTCCACAGCATGCTCCACCAGGCCAGTAAAGTCCAGCATGGTGTGGCAAGCTACAGGCACGTTTGGATGCCTGGGTCACTGTAACCCAAACCTATGGCACCCACGCAAATGGGGCCTACAGGGTATGTGTATTTTAGAATCGCTGGGTGGTTTGGGTTGGAAAGGATCATCAAGACCAGGTAGTTTCTCCCTCCTGCCATGGGCAGGGACACCTTCCGCTATCCCTGGTTGCTCCAAGCCCTGTGCAGCCCAGCCTTAGACACTTCCAGGATGCACAAAGCCAGTGGCTCACATCGCACACGAGTACCGGATCGGTGTGCATGTGGCAGCTTTAAGGAAAGCTGCTTCACCCTCACAAGCTGCTCCACTGACCAGGCCTTACACTACCAAAACCTCTTTGCCTGGATTAGTGCTATCCCTAGACTTAGAGACAAATCTCACAAGTTATTTGGAATAGTTGAAATAACAAGGTTTGGGCAGCCGGGGCTGTGTGGGGAGGTTAAGCACAGATGCTGAGCACGCAGTTCCTCCTTCCTGGCCTTACCCAGCTCCACACAAGCTTCGCTTAGAGCCGAGTTTTTCAGCTCAGGCAGAGGGAACTCCAGTCCCCCTGACACACCTGGGCATGATGGTCACCACAGGATGACCTTCCCTGCCTCTCTGCACTGCAGCGTTCAAGGGCAAAGGGCCACAGTATGCCCTCCAGGTGGAAAGGCATCACGGGGGACAGCTGTGGGTGTGAGTAAATAAGAGCAGTTGCCAACAGGGAACTTGAGTGAGAAAGCCAGATTTTTTATGTTCAAATAAGGACCAGGGAAACCTCCCTGGACACTGAGTGTTCCTGCAAATCCTGTTCTCATCTACTTTGCTTTAAAGACTGCTCAACAACTTTTCTAATGCCTGTGTGACTTAGGTGATTAAATCCAATTGGTGTCATGTTAATAGTGAAAACACTTCCCAACACACAATGATTCTGATAAGACATTAATCAAAACCAAACAACCTGAAGGTCACTATTTTTAAAACAAAAAGTTACAATTTTTCAATTTAAATTAGCATGTCATTATTTGATTTGATTTTGGTAGCTGAAGATATCTCTGTTGTCAAGACTAAAAATGTTGTTGAAACAAACCATCTGAAACGAGTGCAAATATTTTTTTGACATCCAGTGACCTGAAAATCCATTTTTCACTCAGCTCCAGTTATCAATAATAATAAAGGAAAAGATCTCCATCAGAAATATGACATGCACAGGAATAACATCCAGTGATATTATCACATCCATTCCTTTATGAAAATTCCACCTCATTACCTAAGTTTTCCTAGGAGCTTAAGATATCCCTTGTAGTATTAAGAAAAGGTCTTAAAGGAGGATTCTGGCAAGGTTCAGCTCCATTTCACCAGGAGACAAAAGGTCAAAATAAGCCCCAAAGATAATAAAGAATGTCATTCATAGGTGGGATGAGAGCTAAATTACTCCACATTCAAGCAGAGCTTTAGTTTAAAAGACAAGAGTGGGGCATCCTTATTTAACTACAGTGATTCCAGTGGCAAGAACAAGGCTGCTTCCACATGCAGGTTAAATGCAGTAAGGGGTGTTGATCCCTAACAGGCATGGAAGCAGGAATAACTTTAAAGGGTTGAAACTTTTAACTTTGACATTTTTAAAGTAGAATACTTGAGGTTTGGTCTTGATGATCATTTTCATTTCAAAGTTCACCTGCTTTTATTATACAGGGTCAAACAAAACGTGTCAGTTCAGCACCAGTCCCTCATTTTTTTCTATTCTTTCCATCTTACCATGATTTTGTCTCAGAGTCCACAAGAACCAGTCTCTTTATACAGGTCACCAAACCAAGAATATTACATAGTTATATGTTCTTTAAGCTTTCCATGTATTAAAAATTAGTATTCATGACATGGTCAATATGCTGTGAGTAAACAAAAACTGTAAATGCAAGTGAACAACCAAACTCCTGACACTGCCTGCTCCAAATGCACAGCTCCTCCTACACTGCCCCCAAGCCAGCAACACACATATATCCAGATATACAGAAAAAGGAATTTCATAAGCCCCCAGGCCAACAAAATTCCTCCTCTGTTCTCCTCCTGACCAGGATTTTTGGGTTTCCAGCATTTTTCTTCCTGGCCACTGTTAGTTTTGGCAAGAGCAGTAATACCACTAAGAAGTTACAGACCCTCTGTTCCATTCCAAAACCAATTTAGCTAACTTAAACCAGCAAAAAAAAAAAGCACCCCACACCTTCTTATCAGATGGAATTTTCACTAGTGCCTGAGGGACAGAGGAAATCAGAAAGCATACTACAACCCAGCAGGAAATATTTCTGACCATGATTAATGCTTCCTTTAGCAGTGCAACAGAATCTTTGCAGATCTTTGGGGATCCTTGGAAGAATTCCATTTACTACTCTCCAGGCCATATTTTGCTGTGAAAACCTTATTACACAACAGAAGCATTAATGGATTCAGAGTAAAATAAGAAAAGATGTATTATCCTAAAGATTTGGAGAACAGGGAGAGAAGAAGTTAAGAAGGGCACACAAGGTTTTCCTTTCACTCCGTGTGATTATGTTGTGATAATGCCCGCTACAGACCTGTCCATCACTCGTGGACTCAGGTCAGAGAAGCTCTCTGACCCGACCAGCTGGGTGACACAAGCCAAACAATGACAAATTCAGCTTCAGTTGCTCTTGCCAGAGGGATCTCAGGGTTGCCTGTTGAACAGCTAAGAGACAACCACACTTTCCTTTTATCCATCTTGGTTTTTTCTTTCTCTCTCTCTGTTTTTTTGGTTTTTTTTTTTTGTCTTGGCTAGGGAATTTGCAGGGATAGCTACAGAGCTTGGAAAGGCCCAGTCTCTCATCTCTCCTTTGCAGAAAGGTGTCTCTCTAACTTTGGCTTCCTTAGCCAGCTCCCACATTCCCTACTTTTAGCAGATACAGAGGTAACTGCCTTGAGCTACCTTGATAGGAAGTACTTTAAAGCCATCCTCTGGCACAATAATCTCACCTTGCAGATTTCTAGGTATTGCTGTGGAGCTGGCCAGTGACATCCCACAGGGATGCAGGGAGCCAACTCAGCTCCAATTGCCACTCGACTGAGCTGCTCCTCTCCAGTCATTGGGGAATGCCACGGCCACAGGCATAATGGAAGAGAATGCTTTTATTGGAAATGGCAGAATACTACCCCCATTTTCAAATTACCCTAAAGAGAAGCAGACTCACTCTGGAGTGCTGAAGAGTCAGCAACTAACCAAAGACATTTGACTGAGGATTGTGCTTGGTCCACAACCGGTCACCAAAAGTACAGGGGTAGAATACGAACTACAAAGAGGGCTTAATGTGACTCAGGAAAAATCAAGATGATAATGCTGTTGTTGGCATGTGATTTATCCCGACCAGAATTTAGCTTGTGGCATCACATTTTTCCCCTAGCACAATATGCCACCCTGAGCTTCTATAATATCTCATCACCAGAGGCAGAAGGTCTCACAGAGCAGCGCTATCACACCCTCTCCCCACAAACCCCCAGGGGTCAGTGATTCAGCACTGACTCAGCGGGAGCAGGACCACAGACTGAGCCACTTTGTGTCATTTCTCTTTGCCTTGCAAAGTCTCCCATCCAAGGGGTGACACAGTCCAACCTGTTAAGCTAATGAGAGCTGACAAGATCCCAACCTGAGAAGAATAAAACCTACAAACAATAGATGCTCACCCTGGTTCTCTTCAGCTCCAACCAGCACAGGAACCTTTTGTTTCAGCAGCTGATGAGATACATAACAAGTTGTAGAGACACTGAGTCATTCAAGTGCACTTACTGGTGTTTCTGCTCACTCCTTCCTCCAAACCTCCAGCTTCTGTTGGTGTGTCCACAGCTCACTCTCCATCAGCCTCCATCAAACAGTGATATAAACCAGAAAAAGCCCATGTCCCTGCTGGGCAGGGAAACCTCAAACTGCAGTTCATAATTAATGTCCAACACTTGGTTAAATAACAGCCAGTCTTAAGGAAAGCACAGATGAAGGTTGTGCCCAGACATTTTTTTGCATAGCACCAGTTTCTTACACGTCTTGGATGCTCTCTGTACGGGTTTCTCAGCTCAGACCTTACAGAGCACAGTCTCCCCACAGTCTTGCTGCCTTCCCACACTGGCTACAGGAAAAAAAAGATTGAAGCACGTGCATTTCTTGTGCCTGAACTTTACAGGTTGTTGCCCCAAAGGAGTGGACTACATGGAGGGAAGAGCGATTTTTGGATGTACCCCTCTAGTGAACAGGTGAGGACACAGGTGCTGCTGGCAGGGCAATGTGTTGCTTCATTAGAGGCAGCTCAGAAAGAAGCAGAGAACTTCTGTTCCCAAAGTAGAAGGAACTGTTAATAAATTGGAAATCCAAAGTTTTTCCAGCTGTGGAGGCGTATTGCTGAGAGTGGCCCCTGCAGAATGGCACAGAGGACTGTGGGGACCCCTAGGCCAAGCCCAATTGCCACTGACTAAAGCAGGAGTGGGAACAGGGCCTCGGGCTGGAAAAAGAGGTTGCTCTGCACTTATGGGCAAGGAGAAGCAGGGAGTCCCTCCCCTCCCCTGTCTGTGGCTGTGGTTTTGGCGTAGCAAAAAGGGTAAGTTGCCTCTGATGAAGCTGTGATGAAAAACTAATCCTCTCCAACAATAGCTCAGTGCTAGGAAACATCTGTGGATCTGGGCAGGAGAGAAAGCAAGGACCTCTTCTAAGGGCATTTGTTTCTCCATCAGTCTTTTGTGGTGTCTCAGCCACCTCCTTCCCTGCTTGGTTATTCCAGCGTTAGTTTGCACAGGCTGTTTGCAGAGACAGAACAACAACGGAGGTCTGCTTGGAAAGCCAGCAGAAACCTCTTAGCTTGAGACCACAAATGTGCAGAATCCCCAAAGAACAAAAATGTTTGAACTTGCCTCCCCAAAAGTGTTGTATTCATTGACTTGCAAGCAGGGGGAACAGCCATAGTAATTTAACCTAGGGAAGAATGCCAACAACTTATTTAATTGCAGAGTTGGTGCCAACAACCCCACAATACAACTATTAATACAAGTCTGCAGTACAAGACTAATTCTGCTAACCTTTTGCTGTTGCCTTTTAGTCAGGTCAGTGGCTGCATCCCTTCTGTGCTGACACTATTCAACAAACACTGGCAACTGCTTTTAAGCAAACACCAAATGGAGCAGGGCAGGAGGGAGGGAAGAGGGACCATTAAGGAAACGAAGATTCCCCCCATGACCCCATCCCTCGCTGCACAAATGTTTCACATTTCTTTCTCCGTTTCAAGCCCCTCTCTTGAAACTGGGAATGTGTCTTGCCATGTATTTGCCCCTGGAAAACAGCCAGATCTTTGGTCTGGATTCCATCAGCTCATTTCCCAGTTTCTATGAGACTGCATTTGAGAAATGTGGGTCTATCTCAGTCTCAGACTGGCAAGACTGGTCATAAATCAATGTATGAAAACATGAGGTCTGACACTGGGGACCAGTCCACTTTTCTAAATGCAGCGTTCCTTTAAAGAACATGTATTTTTACAGAAAAATTTTAAAAGAAAGCAGTGATGGATCCGGCACCACTGCAAGTTTTCAAGGGCACGATTATTACAGCAAATATGTGCCATTGTAAACATCTTAAAGTCCAGTATTAAATGATGCATAAATCTGAAGCAACATCATTCTCGTATGAGGTAGTAAACTCTCTGCTGCATTTGCAGACTCTTGCTTCACTCTTCACCCATCCCCACATTTGGGGTTTTATACCTACATCTCGTGACTGTATCACAACCATAAATTCCAAACACCTGGAAGCAGATTTCTTTATTAACAGCATTAAAGGGGTTGTAGCTTTTACCTTTATCCTGCTGCACTACAATGATAGAGAAAATAAGTACTGCTCACAAGCTCAACAGAAAACCAAGGTAAAAACTTCCACAGGGCTACAGTGAATGCTCCTTCTCAGGGGGTCAGCAGTTCTCCACAGGTATTGGGAAATTTTCAGACCCTGCTGATCCTACAAACCAATTCCCCGAAGACTTCAGCTCACAAATGGTACCTCTGCATGTCACGTTCAGCAAATGCCCCGCTCCCAACAGCGGCTGTTAAGCCCCGGGATGTGTTGGATCTTTGCTGGCCGGGGTTGAAAACGCCGGAGCGGCGGATGTGGCCGGGCCGGAGCTGCTGACGGCATCGCTGCAGAATGCGTGAGCGAGCCCCGCCGCAGCGCCCGGCCACGGCATTTGTCAGCCAAACTCCTCATTCAGCCGGGCCTCGGAAAATCCCCATTCTTGGGGAGAATGGGGAACGGCTTTCAGGCTGGCAGATTATCTGGTGAGTATGTGGGAACTGCAGAACACTGCACCTGCCTGAAAAATGGCACCAGCTCAGCACAAGACGTTTCCACAGGGGAAAGTTAATATATGGGAGGAATGCACATAAATCCTGTTATTTCTTAATGGGATTTGGGAGCTTATTTCTCACCCCGTGCTTTGAAATGTATCCCACAGCCTATTCTATTAATGAATTTAAGCACAGTGATTTTCTTATCAGCAGGAATCATTCTTCACTGGGGTTCGATTTTTCTTTTTTTTGTTGGATTTTTTAATGCAAGTGTGAAAAATTAATATTATGCTTGAATACCAGTTAGGATGTTAACAAGCTGTGTCCTGGATAAGCTGCTCTTGTTCTGCTCCTGTTGTTCTTTTCCTAATTTCAGTTGACCAAGAAACCTGGAATCCTTTATTTGTTGGGGTTTTTTTTTTATGATTTAGGCAGTGGCTGGCTAAAAATGGAAAGATGGGAACTCTATTTCTGGTTCAGCTGTGTGAATGAGTGGACACAAACTTTTTCTTACTTAAAACAAACAACATTTGCAACGAAAAAACCTTTGAAACAAAAAACATTTGTGTTTCTTTTCCACCTCTCAGGTGTACTCAGTTGGTACTGATGGGTACCAACATCTTTCAGGGTTTCCTGGCACTGCCTTGGATGCTCTCTCTGCTGCCACTGGATGGGGATTCACTCCAGTCTTTGGAAGTATACACAAATGAGTTACAGAAATTTTCTGCCTTAGCAGACTATTTCCAAAGGCCTCTGGACATTGTTCCTTTGACTACCAGTGTTTGTTGGAAAGCAAATCACAGCTCACCTCATTTTCACTTGCAAAGATCCCTCCCAATTCTGACTAGTTCAGAGAGTATCCTGAGTTGGAAGGGATCCATAAGGATCATCAAGTCCAACTCTTGGCTCTGCACAAGACCACTCTAAGAATCCTACCATGTGCCTGAGAGCATTTTCCAAGGACTCCTTGTGCTCTGGCAGGCTTGGGGCCTATGACCACTGCCCTGGGGAGCCTGTTCAGTGCCTGACCACCCTCTGGGTGAAGAACCTTTTCCTAATATTCAGTCAAACACTTCCTGACACAGCTCCAGCTGCTCCCTGGGATCCTGTCACTGGTTGAATACTTTCTGTGCAATAGACCTATCCTGGATTCATGCTTCCCAGTTTTGAGCTTCCTCAAAAGTGCCTTAAGGCAACCACCAATGAAATTTGAGATGAGATTAGCTCAGCTCCAGCTCTATTATCAATGATGGGTTTTCTTCCTATGCCTTGGGCTCCCAAGAGCTGTGGGAAAGGCTGAAAGTAGTGGACCCTTTCACAAGCAAACATCTATTGTGTACAAACACTGAGTTAAAGAGTGCATTTCCTGGGTCTCATTTTAGGATCAGTTTTTAAACCTCAGCTCTGGCTCTATCTGCTACAGCCAAGGGAACAAGGATATGTGGCATTTTTCTGTCTAATCTTTCATGCAAGCTAAAGCCAGGGCAGGATTTACAAAGGCTTCATTTCTTGACCCTAAGGATTACATGTTATGTTTAACCACACAGGATTCCTCTCTGTCCTGAGAAGAAAATATTTCTTCCCTTAGACCTTTCTGTGACTTTGAAGGACATGACACTCCATAACTCCTGTGGCAGCCATGAGGGGTGGAGACCTAATCTTTCAGAGCAGCTGTCTCTGGGGATTTGGGCCAAAACTTAACAGTTTGGGCTGACCTCTACTGAGGAGGAAACTCAGCTAGACACCAACACCTGGCAGATGCCATCCACACCCCTTCTCAGCACAGACTTCATCATTTCCTTCCATAGGCACGTTCATAAAGGAGTTGTCTGTGCCCCTTGGGACAAGCAAGGTATTCCCTGTAGCCAGGTTCCCTGGGATGCACCACAGCACATCTGGCACTGCCCCCTCAGCGGTCTGAAAGCTGCCCCTGACCCTGCTGGGGCAGCAGCGGTGCCCACCAGGCCCTGCTCCCATCAGGCTCTGGGTTTGCCTGCAGTGGCTAATCCAGTGCTGTGGAAGTGAACAGAAGCCTTTTTGTGCTGGAGAATGCTCGGCAGCCTAATGGAGGGGCTGACAATAGAAGCCTTTTCATGCAGCAACTCCCTCGCTTTAAGAAAAGGTAGGGATCCTGTCCCTTGTGCTGCCATCAGCAGTCTTGGGAGAGGCCCTAATGCGAGCCCTGAGAAACCAGGAGGAGTGGTGAGCAACTGCCTCCTGCCTCCTGAGTTACAGTGTCAGCTGCCAGACTGCAGCATCCACATTTCCTTCGTCCCTGGGATCAGACATCTGCCTTGTGCACTGCCTGCTGCAGGAGTCAGATGTGCCGGCAGATGGTTTTGCACCATGAACCCCTCACCATCACCAGCCCATTTACAGAATATTGGAGGATAAAGGGTGAGAAGGGGTGGTTTTTTCAAGAATTAACAACACAGGCCTCGAGCTATTCTTCAGCAGCAAGGAGAAAAATAAAGTCGGTATCAACAGCAACAAAGGTGGAAATGCTCATAGAAAAAAATAAAATGAATTTTTTAAAAATTACAGAAGATGTCACCGTGCCTCTGGCTCAGTTTCATGTCCTAATGCCCACGCCAACAAGTCTCTCATGACTCCACCAGCTTCAGAGAAGCCTCCCTAACGTGAGCATGGGCCATGGGTTTTGTGCCTGCAGTCCTACAAAACGGGTAACAGATCCTAAACTGCCACTTGTCACACCAAGGGATACAGGGAACAGATGCAAAGAAACTTTGCCTGTCAGTGCAAAAGATAATTTTATTTTGTTTATGGGGACTCCGGGCACTCAAGAGGGGAAAGCTATGAGTTCCTGGTACTGGGAGAACACTGATTCCCAGTGTTTGGATCAGAGACAGGGCTAGGTGCCTGTGGACCAGCTGGGTACAGAATGGCCTTTTGAGTTTTGCTTTGTCAAGAATGGTGCAACAATTCCCACTGCACGTCACTAAGTGCTCTATGAGCTCTCTCAACCAAAAATACCAGAGACGTAGCACAGGCAGGGGAGCCTTGTGAAGGCAGCTGGGTCCAGCTCCTGCAAGCACTGACTGCTGTTCATCGCATCAGAGTTTGGATCAGGCTCCAGACAAGGTTTAAACTACTAACAAGAATTCCAGATTATTTCTCAGGCTCTGTCCCAAACTATTCCCATTATTATTAAACTTTTATTGCTTCCTACATCCCTGCTGAGATATAAACCTCAGAGTTTGTGTCATGCTTTTGGCATGAGGTCCCTGCAAATGACCTGCCCTTTGGAGTGAAGGGAACCCATGAACTCCAGCACAGCATGTGAAAAGTGTTCCCACACAGCCACCATCCCAGGGAGAAGGCTTTGGATGCTTTAATTCCTAGGCAAGAGAAACAACTCCTTTGTTAGTATTGTCAACACGGAGCTCAAAATAAAAGGGCATTTCAGAGGCCTACAACAGCCAGAACTGTTCCAAAGGTTTGTGTAGCGAGGAGAAACACGCCACAGGAATACCTCTCCTGGCTCCAAAATGGTTAAGACTGATTAACATTAATTACCTTGGGTTAAAAATTCTTGGAGAAAATTGAGCGGGAATGAAACCTTCTCTTACCAGTTTGCCTTCATTGCCTGTAACAGTCAGGGCTTTCATTTTTGCATTTTTGATCTTGCAGCTAAGGGTGAGCCAAAAAAGTAATTTGGAAATAGAAATCTGGGTTTACTTCTGCGTATTATCATGATTTTGAGACCACAGAATATTGGATTCTAATTAAACACTTGGTATCGCCTGCAATCACTTTGGCATTTGTCATTGAAGTTCTATTTCCAGATGAAAAAACCACTTGTTTAATGAAATTTCCACCGCAAGCAAATATCCCCAAATTGGGCCAAAATTACAGGGTTCTAAATTACTAAACAGGTATAACAAAAAATCAGAAATTCAACTGTAGGACCCAAGGTCTAGAAACAGAGGAGTGGAGGTCACTTCAGGGAATCTGACTTTTACTCATTTTGAAGCCTTAGTGACACACTGAGGACACTGAGTTACTTTTTAAGCACAAATGTGTGTAAACACTAAAAACAAAACAAGCAAGTGTCCTATTTTTTTTAAAAAAGGAAAGTAATTAAAAACTTGAGAACCTTCTTGCCAAAGGACTATTTGACAACATGTCATTGACTACATTTCATACCACAGAATTCAGATAAAAGGGAAAATACATGGTGTTAATTTGCCTCTTTTTGGGCACTGTTCCACTGCTACCCAGGGACATTCTGGTGCTCCTTTAGGCACTGAGTTTTGGACATTTCCTTGAGGTGCAGCAGAAAAGGAACATGCAACTGCCTACCTTTTGCCATCCTTCCACTCCTTCCCTGCTGGTACAATAAAAACATGCCGGGAGGATTCCACAAATCTTTATTCTGATGCTTCTCTCATGGAAAAATGTGAGCGAGATGCAATAAATTTATGGTCTGCCCCCCACCTCCAGCAAAATAAACGATGAATAGACCTGCCTGGAGGACTTTGAATCACTGTTTCAGCGTAGGGTTGTCTTTCCACAGGGAAAAAAGAGCAGCATTAGCATAAAGGATCTGTGTGCCTTAGCTAGGAAAATTCATGTGGTTAGCTGCATTTCTGAGAGTTGACTTAGGCTGGGTTGCAGGATGTGCTGAGCACTGTGGCTGAGCCAGCAAAGCTGCACTACTGTTTTTAACTGGAAGCTTGCCTGTCTGTGCCCAGGTGTGTGCTCAGCCACCTGCCCCCTCCAAATCAGCCTGTCCTGCTGCACGGGGAGCAGCAACAGGTCTGTACAGCAAAGGCAATCTGACCCAAAGGCAGCACAGAACTTGTTCCTATTTGGAAGGCAATACTAAAAAAAGACACTAAAGCTCTGGTAGCTGGCTCTCTAAACCAGCACCTTCTACCAGCTGAGAATACAGGCCTGCATTTTGCACTTTCACTCCCAACTGCTGCTTCCCTCACTTCTGGGTAAATTCTTGGCAGGTTACTGGTGGAGAAACGTGTCTTGCCCAAGGGCTGCCCAGGGCTGTGAGAACCAGCTTTTGTGCTTGTGGGCCTTTTGTAAATTCACTTCTCTTGGTTTTGAACTTCCATTACAGCCTTTGGTCTGAAGCTGAGACACAGCAGTACTCAGCAGTTCCTGAGGGCCAGAAAGAGTTACTATATTCACACAGATCTGTTATCTCTCCAGGATCCCATAACAATACATCAGTGTTACTTTAAGCCATGTCACAAGCTGTCATGGGCACCAGCTTAGATATTTGCTGAAATGTCCACTTTTATTTACTCTTAAGGCCATTTAATACCACTCTGTCAGTGCAAACAGACAGGTAAGTAGACATAAATATAATTATTTGCCAACAGAACAGGGAGTCAGAAAATAAAACTTCTTAATTGTGAAAAACCAGAAATTAAAAACTGACATAAATTTTTTCTGGTATTTATATGTAGCATTATTTGGAACTGTTGTTGGATCATTCCCAGTGCCTGCATCCTTAATTGTCCTTTTCAACCTACAACTTTCTGTGATTCTCCAAGCACTCTTGTACAGAATTAAATCTGTAACATTATTCATCATTTCCCCACAGTTCCTCATTACTTCACAGTACACTCAGGCGAGGAACACTGAATTAACTAAATGAGTAATATGCAATTAATTCTGAGGAGCACATAGTGAATTGAAGCACCAGAGGAATTTCTCAGTTGAAACTGGAAACCAGGAAACGGGAGCTGCCTGAATTCCAGAAAGCAGAGCTTTCACATGCAGCCATTCTCCAGCTCTGCATCATCCATGCGTGAGCAAAACACTGAAATGCTGACACCCATAGCACAAACCAAGCAGGGACTACAAGGAGAAAAAGGGGAAGCCCCACCAAAAATAAAACCCAGCACATTTTTACAGTGTTGTTTCAGGAAAGGCAGGCACAAGTCATACAGCTCCCAGTGGCACTATGCACACTCCAGGCATGTTTGACATTAAGGGGCCTGGTTGTTGTGGAAACCAAATCCCATAGATTAATTAATGTTCAGCAGCCAGAGCCATCTCCCATCCTCGCTGTCTCCCTGCCCCCAATAAAAAAGAAAAAAAAAGGAAAAAAAGGGGAGTGCAATTTTTACATCACAGAGGAATGTCAGAGCAAAAAGAAACTCTTTCCTCACGATTGCAGAATACTGCCAGGAACAGTGAACAGCCTGTGTTAGTCTCAAATGCTTATAAAAGAAAAATTATAACAACATTTATAGTGTTATAAAGTGAGGCTGCTTTTGCTGTCTGTGGCTATGCCAAACTTCCTCCAAGAAGGTCCTGCAAGAAGGATGATTATGTGAAATTTCTAAAATCCCTTTATGATGAAAGGACTTTAATGGGAGCCCCCCCTTTTTTTTTACTTTCAACATGTAAATATATTAATCACAACAAATTTACTTCAGTGACTGACAGTCTTCATGTGAACGTGTTTGCACAGAGAATTGCAACAGGATTTGAAAATGCAAAAGATTTGAAAAAAGTCGATTCTGACTATCAGCATTTTCTTTTATCTGCTGCTGGTTGTGATCCATTGAATTCCCCACATACATCCCAGTATGCAGGAGGGAGTAAGACTGGACAAAAGTCCCTTCGTGCACGGGTAGCTCAACATAGACACTACAAACACAGAATGCACCAGATTGATGACACAGGACACATATGGTTAGGACCCACTAGAGGTGAAATTTCAGAATTACCTATATCCTATTTTCAGAACAGTTTTAGGGCCATAGGTCAAACATATTTTAGATATTCAAAGATTTAAGGTGATGCTTTTGAGAATCCGTGGTCTTCAGCACTGGTTCTGATGAGAACAAGGAATTCCTTCTCCCATTTTTTCCCCTCAAAATATCCTTGTGAGCTATGCTACTAGTTGCCTGTTGAGAATACCCAATCATTAAATAATAAACATTTTGAAGGTGCACCATACTTAACAGATATTTACTAAGTAGGGTGAGCAAACCACTTCCCAAACAGGTGCAAGTATTTACTGCACTGTTTCACACACACACTCCTAATTAGCCCACATTCCACCGTGTGGCTGAAAGCACTCACTGTGTTTTACCTCAGGAGTGCTGGGGATGGATTACTGACCGTGCTCAGATATGCCACAGCTTCATAAAACAAAATCACTTCACCAGAGTCCCCTACTCCCTCCCATTGATGGCAATGAAATAAATACAGCCAGTTTCTGCAAGCCACAATACTTCCTGTGGGACAAAACCTGCCCTTGGATAGCCACACAATGCCAAGAGCTCTCCTGTGTTTCTCAAATACGCAGCTCCTGAGCAAAGCTCCTGACTTGAACAGGTGCTCAGCACTTGAAACCCAAGCCAAATACAACATCAGTTTTAACATTTCAGTGTTACTTCTACAGCTCTTGCCCTCTGAGTCGGGCACCACTCCCACCTTGCTTGCATGGCATAGAAAATGAGAACAAGTACCTTTGAGATGATTAACGGCTCTCCGTGCTCCAGCCCGCCCTTCAGCGTGAATCCCCATGGAGCACCTCCGTGCAGCAGTGCCTCCAGGTAGATGTATCTTCCCTTGTGGGTGATGCTGCACTCTGAAGGGGATATGCTGCTGTTAATGTTGTCTAACATCCTCATCTGTCCTAATCACATACTCAGGCAAACACAAAACCCACTCAGGCAGTCACAGAGCGACCAGCTTGGAAATCAAAAGTCCCCAGAAGCCCACCACAAGTCATCCCTGAACAGGAGAAACAAGAAGAGCCTGAGGTGGAAAGTTCTGCTTCAGAGCTGGAGTCCAAGGTGATGGGTTAAAATCAGCCCCATCAACATTTCACCGTGCTGCTTCTCCATCAGGATTTTAGTCTCAGCACCGAGCTCTCCCCATTCCCAGCTACTCTGGGCACGAGAGCTCGGTAAAGATTTCTCTTCCTGCCTTGGGCAGATCAAAACTATGCTTTTAAAGATGGGGGGAAAAAAAAAAAAAAAGAAAAAGTTTATGGATTTAAAAGCCCCCGGCCAGTAAATTGCCAAAATCCAAACGAATGCTTCATTTGTGATTGATTATCAGTCTTTTCTTCCTTTCTGCATGCGATTTACCATTACAATGGCCTTTTTGCCTCAGCCCACTGCACTAAAAGAATGGAAGCGTCTTCTCTCTCTCAGCTCTCAGTTACTCTGTTCGCTTACTTCACAATTTTCTGACTTGTCAAAAAAAAAAAAAAAAGGCTGGGGGGGGAGGAAGGAGAGAGCAAGTCCATTCCTAAAACCCTTTAGAGGGGTTTAAAATGTGAAATAACTCCATACTTATTGGATTAAAGAGTGAAAAAGAAACCATTGGGAATGCTGGAGAAGCAGGTGAAATGAATCCTCTGGGAAAAATGTTAAGGCGATAGCTGAACTCTTTTCATTTTCGGTGCTCTCCCCGATGAGCTGCCAGAGCTGCAGCAGCTACTGCTGCTCTGAGGGAGGGTGAGGAAGTGAGGGGGGAGAGAGAGAGAGAGAGAGATGGATTAAGGCAAGTAAGGCAGTGCTGCCCAATTGTGCACATCAAGCACGCAATTATAAAATGCAGTGTGCAAAAGCTGGGGCTCACCCTTTTATTATGCCCCCGGAAACCACCATCTTTCTATTGTCCTTGCCAAGGAATTGTAACAATCCAAACTGCCAGTTGCTGAAAACACAATGGACCTGTTCCAAATCAGCTCAGTGGAGCACTGCTAATAATTCTGCTCTCATAAAGCGCTTTTCCTCTGCGTGGAGCCCACCAGCTTCCCTGGACATATTTCTTTTCCCCATTTACATTGCCAGGAAAGGCCAGTGCTTTCCCAATAAATGGAATAAGAAACAACACCAAAACTCTGGATACTTTTATTCACGTAGGCAGTTACCTACTGTAGAACACGTGGATGTGGGTGGATCTGCTCTCCTGTATGTGCACGTAGACTTCAGGACTTGGCTTATCCCTTAACATTTATCACAGCATGTGTCACTGAAGGTGTGCAAAACCTTTCCTGATTTTTAACTGGATCTCAAACTGGACAAGAGAGAGAGGAGACCAGAGCCCACTGCCTTTCCTGTTGGCAGAGCTGAGGAAACACACAGTAGTGTCTGCCTCTAAGGCACCCCCAGCTTTTGATCTCACCGTGCATGGAATGCGCATTATTTCTCCTTCGGGTTTTGCAAGCTCTCAGGGCCTCGTGTTAACAAAACCTTAATGAACGGTGGGGGAAAAGCTTTGGAGCTGGGACTCTAAACCCAGGATCCCTTGCATTTGTCTGTGCCACCCCATTCCCATTCCATTTCCTTTAAGGTGTTACAGGTTCCCAGAGCCTTCTATTTGCCCCCCATGTCCCAGGTCTCATTCCCAGCAGCCATGGAGACAAATGCAGAAAAGAGGCCCCCCGCTTTATTTTTCATGGTATATGATTCCCCAATCCTTGCTTATCCTGAGCTTTTCCCTCAGCTTCCCTCCCAGGGCCTGAGTTTTCATTAGCCTCACAAGCTGGTCAGGCCCACGGATTGCTATTATCCAGAACTCACCCTTTAGCCTGACTCAAATCAGATTTCTGAGGCTTTACACTCCTAATGTTTCAGTGTGAAAACCCTCGCTCCTAGCCACCACAAAGAGCAATTCATGTCCATGCTCTGCACAGCCCTTCCAGGGACCGGCGAAGGCTCCAGGAGCTCTCCCGAGGCCGTGCCTCCTCCTCTCCACAGCCAGCAGGACTAGGTAAGGCTGTGTAAGGACACACCAGCCTGTTAACAGCCCGAGGCACTCCTCTGGATCACATCCATTCCCCATAGGAAATGTTTGTCACCACAGCTGTCTGCGGACACCAGATTTCCAGTGAGAGCTCTATTTCTCACAGGGTCTGCTGCATCTGATGATTAAAAGTTATCAATGTATTTCTGAGAGACAGTTTTACTTCTCCTCCAGCACTGTGGTTCTTTTCAAGTGCTGAATCCAACATAATTTTTGCCAAAAACTCCATCACATTTGTCACCATTGCAAGCACAGGATTTTCTCCTCTTACCACTTCCAGAGCTGCTCTTTTTTCGTCTTGTTAATCCAGCTCTAAAAAGGTCATATTTAGGTGCTTCCATGTGTCAGAGACTCACAACCAGCTAAGGAAAGAGGTTTGATCAATCACCCAGAAGGGCTGCCAATACTGTGCTACTTCCTCAGCGGGCTCTTATTCCACACAGGAGTTCCTCTGAGGACAGAGCTGACATACTCCTTGATGGGATGCAACCAAAAGGCTCACAAAAGTGCTTTCCACACTTATATTTGAAGTTTTGCACAGTTGCAGCATAAGGGAAAATAAATTTGGAACAGTCATGTCAGAACCCTTACCCTCATCGAGCATTGAAAAATTACCACTGATTTCACTTTTCAGAGGTCCCAATCCAACCCTGTATTTATCATCAATCAAGGCAGCCGGCTCTGTCCTTTCCTAAATTCCTTCAAATATTCCAAGTTTCTTTTGCAAATGAAGTTCGTCAGAGCAATACTGCCCCCGACTGCTGAAACCAGAAACTGTCACAGTTTGAGCTGATCGACTTACATGCCAGCGTGTCCTTAGTTAATAGGCATTTACTATGCTTTTCCCTTTCAAAAATGAAGCAGGATCTGCCCTGAGTGTTCAGAGCGCCTGGTCTGATCGAAGACAGGAAATTCAGCTCATTTTGTACACACTTGTTACTTTCGGCAGGAGAACTAAACACTAGGCTTAGTTTAAATCTACCTGCTGCTTAGTTCTATCCTGGAAGCTGAGAGGAAGCAGATTCACAATTTGTCTCTAAAAAAGGAGTTTTCGAAATAATGTGGGCCCTCCTACCTTTCACAGAGACCCAATGTGTGACTTGCTGATGGCCATACAGGAAGCATGAAAAGGCTGAAAAAGTAGTGCTCCTTTTCCCTTGGTCCCTGGTCTCATCATTGAAGAACTTCTCTTTTCCTTCCAGGCAGGGCTCTGTGTGAGCTGAGGAGCATCGGGAATTTCAAATAATGGACATTCTTCAGGCACCAGTGGGCCCAGCTTCTTCCTCTCCCCAGGAGTCCTGAAGCCATTCACCTAAATCTGCAGTAGGATGGAACAAAACACAAGTGTCAAAAGACACAGCTCTCTTGGATCAGCCCAGGACCCCTTCAGGAATGAATCATTCCCTCTTGGGAAAGCAATTCCCCTGGAAGCTTATTTAAAAAAAATTCAGGAACAAATAAATCAAAAATATGGCTTTCCTATACTTACCTACAATCAGCTGGGGCTGACTGTAAAGTATCCATCTCCTCAGCTCTGGAAAATGTCAGTCTGGCATCTAAAAGAAGAAATAACAACAGGGAAAACATGTTGAGGCTCTGCATGGTATCAAAGGGATTGCAATCATCAGCTGACATTCAAAAGGTGCTTCCAGAGAAAAATTCCTAGGGCTACACAGGGAACCTCCACTCAGAGTCCCAGTTGGATTTGAGCTCATCTTCATTCCAAACCACAGAATAAGCTTCTTTTTCTGGATAGGCCTGAGGTAAAAATGTGGAAAATCAGGCAGAGAAAGGGGAAAAGAGACATCTGAGAGTGAAAGGAAGGAACAAAACTGAGAAACAGAAGTAACCTGTGAAATCAATGAATCCGCATCCTTCTGGTGTTGGAAAAGGCACTTGTGTTTCAAGTCTGAAAGGAAAGAACTTTCTTTGGAGAACAGGATTGTCCATTTAATGTGGAGCTTTGCTGTGTCACTCAGCTCCTCAAAGCAAACTGAAAAGTAACAAGTCAAGGTGAGGATGGGATCTGTCCCTCCAAGGGGAGCACGAGTGCTGCCATAACCCAAGGATGTGAACCCAGGGCTGCAGGTTCTCCCCCTGCATCTGAATTCTCATCTATCTGATGTCACCACTCTGCTGAAAACAGAGTTCCAATCAGGAACCAGGAATCAAAAAAAAAAAGTCACCACAACCGTATAACATTCCCACCCCAAATAAGATGATGCTTAAACAATTCAAGCCACTGTTAGAACCTTTAACCAACTCTGAAGAGGCTGGTGAGTATGGCCCAAGTATGTGAGTAGTCTCTACTGGTATAAATCACTCCAATCCCTTCCTCTGAAGCTCTAACCCCTGGGAGGAACAGATTGTTTTAAACACAAGCAGTTGATACTTGCATCTTGATACCTTTTCAGAAGTACTCACAAATAGGAGGAAAGTTACACAGGATTTTGATCCTAAAAGAGTTATTCTGTTTCAAGAATGACACGGGCTGCTGGGTGCTCCAGACCTGGACTCCCAGGAAACAAGGGATTAAAACAAAAAAGCACCTGCAGTCACAGGTGGCATTCTGCAAAGAAACACCTTGTCGGGATCCCGACGGGGAAAAGATATCAAGTTTCCCGCTGAAGCCAGGCTTTGAATGACACCCGGGGGAGAAACCAAGCCCTGGGTACGGCGTTTATTGGCTCTCCCTCATGCACATGATCGGCTCCTGAGGGAGGAGCTTGTTCCCAAGGCTACCGAATAGGGAGTAGAGGGGTGGGGTAAGGAGCAGGTGGCTCCCCGCAGGGCTCGGGAAATCGGATTGCCAGCCCGCAGCACGGAAAAGCCGGGAGCGAAGGCGCGGTGATGACTGCCTCCCTTATTTCCCAGCCCCACAGTCAGGAACAAAACCTCAGTGCCCTATCCCAAATCCCGAAAAAACAAAGCCCACTACTGCCTGACAGAGGTAGGTACTGGCCCCCTCCCAGGTGAGTTTTCATGCTTTATTAACACGTGGGACTGTTAGAGGATTAAAATATCATTTGAGGACATAGTAGAGCTTCAGGATATTGTAGGGTATTGTATTTACCTAAACACTCATTTATCTCTTATCCCTGTAGGCAAGAAAAATCTTTTTGTTGCTGCCTTTTCTCGGTGGTGCGATAGAAGTCCTTTCCTGGAACTGTTTTCCACTTGGGATTGCACTGCAGCAAGGCAAATGGGGAGCTGAGGTCTATTTTCAGCTAGTTAATTCTTACTTTTCCATAGTAGGTCACGTAAAACCACTTTTCTCCTTTTGTCTGCCTTTCAGCACCAGGTGGGTGTTTTTTTGTCTTGTAAATGAAAATTATGTGATACCCTTGAGGAATGGTTATGTGTTTTATATCTTAGTCAGATAGTTAAACAAATTAACATACCTGTCTGTCTCTTGAGTTTTCTCAGACTTCATCTCTCCAGCTGAGGATTTTGTTTTGGGCTCAGTTCATACACCTGTTCCTGGAAACTTGTATCAAGGTGGTCTTTTGAATAATCTCAAACAAGGGACAGTCTACGGACACCTGTGTGTTCATTCCTGAAATCGAGATCCAAAATGGTACAATCAGATATGTAATTTCCTTTGCTGAAGTGAATTGATCACCCCTGCACCCTCTCCCTCACCTTGAAAATATCAGGGAACACAGAAACTTGTCCTCTTTGACGAGATTGGTGTAAAAATAAAAATGTTCCGGTTTTTATTACTGAACTGGATTTAGGGCAAGATGCCTTTGAATCTTTTGCTATTCAACCTCTGGGCTTTTCTTTGGCGGGACAAAGTCCCCTCACCCGACTTCTGCCTTCAATCAGCTCACGGTCACCCCTCCAAAATGTCCCACCTTACTGGCCAAATATCATATGGAAAATAATCCAGGCCCTTCCCGATCCCCGTGAGAGGATTCTTTTCTCAAGCCTCAAGCACCAGCATTGCGAAACCACCTGGGCCCCCCGACCACAAAATGGTGCCCACGCCGTGAGGGGGCAGCGGCCATGTTGGGGCTGAGGGGCTCGGCGCCGCAATTCCCGGTGGTGCCAGCGGGTCTTCCAGAAGCAGCCGGCGGCTCGGGATGGCTCCTTCCCGCGGGGAAGCAGGCGGGAGGAGCTTGGCGGCTCTCCCCGGGGCGGGCTGGGTCGGCAGCAGCGCCCTGCGGAGCTGGGAGCCCCGGAGCGCTGAGGGGACGGAGCTGCCCGCGCGTCCCTCACGGCCCGCGGCGGGAAGCGGAGGCGGGAAAGCGACGGGGCCCGGCCCGCCTGAGGGGAGGCGGCTCCTGGCGGCGCCTCGGAGCTGCCGTGGCAGGGCTGAGGGGCTTTTCTCCTCCGTTCGCCTTTCTGGCCCTTCAGGGTCGGACTCTGGAACCGAGGGCTCCGGTTTTCTCCTCAGTGTGCCCACAGGAAGCATCCCCGGGGCGGCTGTGTCAGGCTTGTGGAAGGTGTTAAGTTAACCAGGTATGGCAGGTGCTGCTGGGGCTGCCTCTTGGCCTGCGGTGTGGTCACCAGTGCTCCAGAGGGCGAGTCATGCGTGAAAATCCAAATGCACTGAACAAGAAACCTGTCAGTACCATCTGATTTAGAACTGCTGCTAACAGATTGGTCTCCTTTCCTACTCCCCTTTCTGTCCCTTTCCTACTCCCCTTTCTGTCTCTTTCCTCCTCTTTATTGTTTTTCTTATTTTCCTTTTATTTTTCTCTTTTTTCTCTTCTTTTTCTCTTCTGTCCGCATCTGAGTTCGTCGTGACAAAACAAACCAGAAGATTTAGAAAAGGAGAGAAACTTACCTCCCCATAAATACCTTAAAGTCCTCCTGCAGTTTCAAAATTAGATGGGCAGAATTAATTTTGTTACATAAAGTTCACTCTTAATAGATGAAAAAGGAAATGCACATCTTTTCTTCACAGGTGCTGTTCCAATGAACAAGAATATCCAGGAATTAAGATAGTTCACAGGATATGTTTGCAGAAAATTCCTCTCCCTGCTATGTATCATTATTTCTTTGCCCCAGAAGGCAGAGCTTGATTTTAATGATTTTTATACACAGTTGTATATCTAATATTTGAAAGTTTCTCCCACAGAAGAGTCATAAATTAGTTTGAAAATTGATGGCAAGCTCAGATTTGATTTACTGATTGACTCAGACTGATGAGTCAAACTGACACCACACCCTCAGGAATGGAGTAAATAATCCATTGCCTGATCAGTTCCAGTAAATTAAGACAGTATGAATTGGCTCAGGTTTGCTTCCTTTCATACTCAAGGTTTTATATAACCAAACTGTCCTCTTATTCTACAGTTTCTGTCAGTGAGGTGGAGATGTGCAGAAGAGGCTGCATGAAGTGAGTTGAAATTTGGGGCAGCTTCTTAAGTTTAGGTGAGTCCTTGTCAGTGCTGAGTCTTTGGGCAGTTTCACCAGCACAAAGCAGCTTCTTTTTTATTTAGGTCATGTCTTCAGTATTTTGGTTGGTTTAATTTGGTTGTTTGTTGACTTTTTTCTTGTTTAGACCAGTGAGCTGTATGAGGAAATCCATTTAGGTCTGATGGGCAGAGCAAACTGATGGGAATGCAGCTGGAAAGAGATGCACTTCAGCATAGCAGGTGTGAAGGCTGACACAGATTTACCATGGAGAGTGTCTGTAGGAGCTTTGAGAGGCACAGCAGGCTTCCTCAGGGAGAAGCTTCCCTCCTGGAATAACACTATAGCTCTCTGGGGTTAGAAAACAACTCATTATTTAGCTGTAAAAACCAGCAGTTAATCAGCTGAAGTATTACACCTGTGAGGGTAAAACTCCAGGTGAATCCTCTTCTCTGGATTACTTTACTTCTGTTTCTGAATTCAGGCCAAAGGAATCGCAGAGCCAAGAGAATCTACAAATACAGTTAAAAAAGAGTGCTGGAGAGCTGGAAGCTGCCAGCCAGCAGCAGGGCCACGAGGAGTTACTGCTGGAATTAGCTGGCAGCCTAATGGACTGCAGAGACAGGGCAGGGAGGAAGCTCTGTGAGCATGGGGGCACAGCCAGCCTGAGCACAGCATTTCGTGGTGTCCTGCAGGATCTGGACTCCCAGGTGTCACACCTCAAAGGGAAGCTGAAGGTATGTGAACAAAGTCCTAATTTTCCTTCCCATGCTCAGTGTTCTTCTGGCTTTTAGGAAACGGATTTGAAAACTCCCTGAGCCCCCTTCCAATCTGGCCTAGGGGAAGGGTTATGGCATGAACAAATGCAAGGGGCACCTTGCAGTGAAGGTGGCAGCCTTTGACACTGGTCACACCTCCAGACTGGGTTTACTGCTGGGATTGAGCACGTTTCCACAGCTCAAGGTGGAGCTAAAAGGGAAGAAATCACCCCTTAGAATCTGCTGCCTTTTATTCAGGGCTTTGCTGTGTCACCTGTTCACAAGAGGTGAAGGAGGCACTTCAGTCACTGATGAAAGATTCACAGACCCAAAGAGAACTTCTGCTGCAGCAACATCAAGTGAGGTACCCATTCTCTGGGTTTTTTTTTATTCCTAAAGCATAACCAGACATTTTTTTTCACGTGTTCCACAGAGAATTCCTTTGGAGTGGGGTGACTAGGAAACAGCAAGCAATGTTTTTGAGGACTTCAGTAATCATTCCAATAAAAGATGTTTATTTGCTCGTGACTTTCTGCTGCTTTTTCCTTCCATGCTGGTCATCTCCTGGTTTAGTTACTGCAACAAAAAATCCTATTTTGGAAGAATCTCTGCACCTTACTTTTCTAAGTGTCACTTAAGTGAGCACGTGGAGTTTGTTGGGACATCAGTTCCGCCATTAAAAGAAAAGACTGACAGTAATTTTGGTGGTTAAATCAGCTTTTTCTTGCTGGTTTCACTGAGAGTTTTGTCCTTTCTTGTTTGTGATGTTGTAATTTTTGCCCCGCCATCCACTTGAGTTACACAGTAACCCCTTCAAAGTTAAAATATCCGTAGCTTGATACTTAATAACAGAACGTTGAAATGATTACATTTCTGACAAGTGAAAGAAGTTACTTTTTGCCAAGATGAAATTATAGCCAGCGTTTTCTTTCGGGAGGAGGGCTGAGCGGCTCAGAAATGAGCACGAGGTGGCAGCACTGCCTGGTAAAGCTGGCAGTGCCCGCAGCTTGCAAGTGACATCCAAATCCTAGTGGAGACGGATCGTTAAGTCTGGGGTTTAACTATAGTGTAGGAAATGTTTAGAGTAACCTTAATTTGAGAGGAAGCTTGATCTGCTCCTACGCTCCACTCTTTGCCCTATTCTTTTGGTTTCTCAGTGCTTTTGTTTGATGGAGCACTTGTTGCACAGGCTGTGAAATGAAGAGAAAAGGGATAAAAACAGAAATCCCACAAAACCACGCGATACAGAGGAGAGAGAAAACATCCATGTGCTAGGCAGGCTGGGAATGAGGAGGCTGAGGCTGCTTCTCCTTTGATGGTTCTTACAGTTTGTAATTTTTCCACCTCAAACTTCCCATAGAGAGCAAGCAAGAACCTCGAATTTGGTGCATCCACATCAAGTCTGTCACCTGGAATCCACAGTTTCCAGTTAGGAGAGGCCAAGAGGATCTATGAAAACAAGGTGTGTATGGGTTTGCCTCTTAGCACTGGTGCCAGTGGAACTGGATGTGTGGAGTTCTGAAATGTTTCAGAGAGAGGAGGGGAGTCTCTTGATGAGGGATTGCTTCAGAAAAACTGTCTGGGGAGTAGAATAAATTACATTATCTTAAACTTGGCACGTAAGAGTACCTTTATTAAATAGCCTTGTAGGCTGGTCCATCATCTCATGCACTGGCAGAAGTTGCCTCCTTTCAGAGAAAGTGAACACTACTTGGTACAAAACATGTTTGCCTGGAGATTTCTGAATGAAGCCATGGTAAAGGAATAGTCCTTGGTGAAAAAAGGACTTTTTTTTTCCCCAAGGTGTCATTTTACTATTCCAATCAGCATTCATGTTGTAGATAAGGGACATCTGAAGAGCTCTGGGTCAGGGTGGAAGCCAGATAACTCTCCAGAACCTCTATTAACCCTGAAATGAAACTGAGCTTCATCACTGAAATAAGACAACACAATTATGAGTACACCCAGGGAATAACTGCTGGGCCGAAAGATAAAATTTCTATTTGTTTCAAGTAGGACCTAGAAGAAAACCAGAAGAGATGGAAGATTCTGTTTGAATAGAATGCTTTAAGATAATTCTTCATGAATATTTGCCCTTTTCTAGGTCCAAGACCTTGAGAAGCAGTTGCACCTAGCTCATTCTGAGACAGCAGAAGCTCAGCCAGACCAGGCACAACATGGCCAAGAACCTGGAAATCCAAATGACCAGATTCATCAATTGTTGGTGAAAACAAGTGATAGTATTGAAAAAACTCGCTTTCTAAAAGCCTCTCCGTACTTCTGGTGTTCACATTTGCACCTTGCTTGTTTCCCCTCTTAATTAACTTTGAGGATTATTTAGAACTAGAAATTTGAATTAGCTGTGAAAGGCCCAAGGACTTTTGCCAGTAGTGGTGGTGGATATTCTGAATTAAGACTTTGTCATAAATTCCAAGTCACAGAAACCTATGCAAATCATATAAAGATGCTGGGCTACCTCCACTTTAACCTCACAGTTTAGATCCCTCTGCTAAGGAACCTTGGTCCCTTAACACATATTTTGCAAGGCTTATCCAATATTCAAGCAGTAAACAACAACAGAAGTTATGATTAGCAGAAATACCCATTGGTAATTCTCTTTGGGCCACACTTTAAATTCATACTGTTGAAATGAGTAGCTCTGAAATGTGTGTGATAGTGTTTTTAACGTGATTTACATTTTAAATTATTATTAAGAGAACAAAGAAATTCTGAATTTATTTGGGAGGGAGATGACTTTAATTTCTCATAGACTGAACTCCACAAAAAGGAGATAGAGCAGAGCAAGGGATTTTGAGATCAGGACACAGAGAACAGCCTCACCAGGGAGCAGCTCAGGAGGCAGGTGGACAACAGCAACATGGAGCTGCAGAGCATGGAAAAGGCACTGAAGGAACTGAGGACAGAGTGTCGCAGACAAATGGAGTGCCACGTTGGTGGTTTTGACTCTAAACCTCCAAAATGAGTTTTGGTACATTTCCAGCAAGTTTAATGCTGCCAGATGTACCAAACAAATTGTTGAATGTGGTATTTTCAGCAGTGAGCGTGTTTGTAAGAGTGGTTAGTAAGTTCAAGCCTTCATAATGCTCTACTTGATGCAGGATTAAATGGCAACGCAGTGAAGTTTGTGTGTATGAACCAGTGAGCGCTGTGTCAGAATTCCTTCTGACAAAGCAGACACCGCCTTTACATCCCCCTTTTTCCCAGACTTGAACCCCTCAAAAATGAGCTGTGATTAGATATTCTTTTAAATTCTTTGCATTGTGAATAAAGATCCAGTTGATTCCTTTATGTTCTGCCAAATAATAGGCTTGAGCTAACTCACACATCATATGTTTTCTCAATCCATTATTTTTTGTTGAAAATTCTCTCACCAGGAAATTCACTCTTCTGTTTGTACTTTGCACTGTTGCCAGTTTCTGAATCACAGTTGCTTGTGGTTCAAATGCTGCATATTGCTGCTTGCAGGAATTAAATCAGTAATAAATTATTCATGTCGTTGTTTTTTCCCCAACTTCACAGAGCAGCCAGTCGAGTTTTATCACTTCAAGTTCTTTAGCCTTAAGTGCTCTGAATTTTGTATTAACATTGCCACTTGATTAATTTTTTTTTTTTTTAACATCAGTTTAACATTTTTCTTTTCCTGTCTTTTAAAAAACCAATATTTAGGAGAAGAGAGGAGCCAGAGCCTCCTGACCTAATTTTTCTGTACGACTCAGGTGTACTACAGAAAAACAGAAGTGTTCCAGGGCATCCAAAAGGTAGAAATAAACCAATCTTTTGGTTGATCCTTGTATTGTTTTTCTTCAGATGGCTGCAATTGAGGAAAAAAAGGAAAGCATTGGAAGAATCTCCTCCTTGAGTGTGCAGCTGGAGATGACCAAGGAAGCACTGTGTAAAGTCCCGGAGCGTCTGGCAGCCAAACAGAGGGATTTGGGGGCTGCTGAGCAAACGGGCTCAGATCTGGTGGCCTGTCTGCAGGAGAAGGAGAGAGCCCTTGGAGTTAGCAGGCAGGAAATCAGGGAGCTGCCTTCCCAGCGTGGCAGCAGGATGCAGGAGCTCCAGCACGCCGGGAGTCAAGGGGGCTGCTTACACAAGGCGCAGTCAGAGCGGGAGGCGCTGGAACCGCGCGCGTTGGAGAAGGAAAGAATCATCGAGGTCTTCCAAAAGCAGATTGATAACATGACCCAGATCATGGGCCAGCAGGGCCAAACTGCTGGAGCAATGGAAGTGGAGAAATCCCTGCTGAAAAAAGAAAGAAATAACTGGGACCCCAAAGCAGAAGACCTTAAGGTGTGCAAACAATGCTGTGTTTGTCTCTTTATGACAGTAAATGTTTTATGCTGTAAATTCTCTGCCTTAATGTGCTGATACTGTGGTTTTGAAGAAGGTCAGGCAATGCCCCTGGAATTCCAACAGCGCTCAGTTAGTGGGCAGAGGAAGATAATATTATAACATTACCACTACCACTGAATAAATCTCTGGTGAAAAGCAGCTGCCAAAAGGCTGGAATGACCTCAGTGAGATGAGTGTTCACACCAGAACAGAACCAGAAATACAAAGTGTTACTGAGAAGCAGCAGACAGGCAGCACTCAGAATTCCAAGCTGAGGACACCGGTTATTTCTCAGACAAGAAATACAGGATGTGGTAGTTCCATGCAGGACAGCATCTTCAGAAGAAAAGTCACTCCAGACAGAATTTCATTCTCTTTGGTGAGAAGGCATTTGAGTGCACATGGGGGGGGGCTGCTGCAAGAGAATGGCAAGCATGTTCATAAGCTACACCTGGTAAGGTAAATTGTTCTTTAAAGCCATCAGATCCGATTCTGCTGCACCCTCTTTGCCTGAGTTACCAATTTTCACACAACAGTTGGTCTGTTTCACTCTGGTTTTCTTTCTTGCCCCAAACTGGGATGTTAAGTAGCGGTGTCCACACATCTTTGTGGTTATTTTATATATTTTTGTATATTACACATGCTTTTTTTATGTAAGCCGAGTGCAAAGGCTGAGAAAAAGCCAGAATACATGAAATGGAGGCCAGGATGAATGAGCTGGAGCTGGAAAAGGTTCAGCTGGTTAGCACATGCACCGAGAGGCTCCAGGCACTGAATGATGCAAAACTGGGAAAAGATGAGCTCCTGCAGGAGCTCCAGGCTGGCCAGAGGGAGCTAGCTGGCCTTGCAGGTAGGGAGCCTCAGCTCAGCTCCCACAGCTGCTAATTTGGGCTCATGTTAAAAATAAAAGAGCAGCCTGCTGGCTGAATCCAAATATGGCTGCTGGTGCAGCGTGAGGTTCCTGCCAGCACAGGATGGTCAGATTGTTCCAGGGAGCTATGTGGGGTTCTGGCACTGAAGGAGGGGAACAAAATCTTAATGGCCCATCTTACTATGAGCAAAAATATTTAAAACTGCTTGAGTCAGGAGATGAAAAAAGCAGATCTAGTAAATCACAAAATAGCAACCTGAGTCTTGTTTTCAAGAGAGGTATGTAAGAGCAGTACTGGATCCCATTAACCATTTATGGCTAAATTATAGTGAAACTTTGTTTTGTTGCCCATTTGCTACCTTGTTATTATTCGATGCTTTAACTTCCACGTTTTCACAACTAATGTGTGGGCAACTCCATCAAGATCTATTATTAAAATACATGCAGATGTATAAAATTATAAAAATAAAAATACTTCTGAGATATGTAGATATGAATATATTATTTAAAATGTAGAAAAATCAGGATCTGGATCCAAAGTAACCACCGAAGTTCAGGGATGTTCTCAGGTTAACCTGCACAGGAGCTGGCTGGATGCTGCTGGTGACATGCTTTGCTCTCTGCACACCCCTGTACCCTCAGCAAGTACCTCTTGGGAGCACTGCCTTTATCACAAGTTGGCAGCAGATCAGTGATCTTGGTCTAGAAAAATGAATTTTTTTTTTTTTTTGTCATTCTAATTTCTATCTTTCTCTCACCAGAGACGTTTGAAGGTTTGAAGAGGAATTATCAGGGTGAAGTCAAGGAAATGGAAAATACTGCAAACAGACTGAAAATGCAGTTGAAATCAGCCTGAGCTGAACTGAAACAGGCCAGGATTGCTCTGAAGACTGTGGAGGGACCTGATGGCAATGGTAACTGTGGATTGAACTTCCCAAAAATCACACATTTTTTCTTATCAACCAGGGAATATTCGTAAGCATTGCCATCACAGTCCTCACTGTTCACTGAGAATTAACCTTCTGTTTTCCAGCTCTGGAAGCTGCAGCAGGAATGCAGAAGCAGATCACAGCCAAGAGAGAACAGATAGATGCACTACAGAGCAAGATTAAATTCTTGGAAGCGGCAATGGCAAACGCAGCTAAGGTCACAAGAACTCCTTTTAAAAGTATTTCACTGCTTTTAGAGAGATTTGTCTTGGGAGAAATGCATGGGCAAAAGCACAGGCAGCCCATGAAGGACCAAAAATAGTTTTGCTTGCTGTCCACGGAAATGAGCCTTCTGCACAGAGACAGGTGTCAATTTATATTTGTTCTTGGAAGAATGAGAGTAGTTGCAATGAGAATCAGGCTCTTATGTATCAGTTCTTCCTAAAAATGTCAGCTTAGGCTTTCTGTATCCTTCTGGCCCTGGTTCTCAGTGCTTCCCCTCTGGATTCCGAGGCAGTTCTGGATGTAAACTCTGTGTGTCAGGGTCTATCACTGTGAGTCCTTTTCCCCTTTCTGTGGGAAATCACTCTGTTGCCAAGAGCTGCATTTCAATGAATGATCATGTATATCTGTTCACTGTAACCTGTCCTATTTCTTCACTGGCTTGGCATCCTGTGGATCCTGAAGCTTAAAATTCCAGTTTCAAAATGGATCCAAAATTGGGGATTTTGTTTCATTGAGGAAAGTCCATTTGCACTTTTATTTGTAAGGCCTTTCTTCTTGTTACAGGGCATCATCTTGGTGCAAGATGCAGTATCTAAGCTTCTCAAAGGGTTAGTTCAGATATTTCGAACATGAGAATAAAATCTACAGAAGATAAATGTCTATACTTTAGCAATTTTTGACTCATACTATGTCCTCATTTTAAATTCAGGAGAAGCATTACCTCAGAGAAGAAAACAGTAAACTAAGTCAGAAATTAAGCTGCATTAGAGCAGAAAATACAGGATTGCTGGGGGCCTGGAGATCCTGAGATCACAAGACAAATGGCTGAAAGAAAAACTATCAAAGATGGAGACAGCCCTTGAGAAGGTGATTTAAGGAAACTCTCAGCTCAGGGAGACTTCTGGGTGTTTTCCAATACAGTCACCTGGGAAGAGAAGGGTGGGATTTAATACATTCTTTTCACATGTACTGTAAGACCCTCACCTGAAGATTTTTTTTAATAGTAAAAGGCTTCTATTTTCATTAAGAGTTATCTTGTTTTAGTCCTTATTAGCTCAGGGAAGTCTAAACTTCAGGGAATTGAAAGTAAATGTGTTGTGCAGCTGTAGAGCCTTGCACTGACTCTGGGCACAGCTGCTTTTCTCTGCTGTTCCATATGAGGCAGTTTTTACAGAGCGTGGTGTTGTTTCATTTGCCTTTTACATTTTTAGGTGAGGTTTCTGTTGCTGGCATACCTGACCTCTAAGATTAGGTCTGGTCTGACTGGCACAGAAATTCCAGGTGCCCTGCAGGTAGGCTGCTCCTCTTCCAGGAGGAAGAGTCCTTTCAGGATTCCGACTTTCTTGGATGTGAATTGCTATGCAAGGTGTCATTCTCAAATCCCTTTAAAAAAAATGACAAAAGAATTGTGATACCTCCTCCCAAGTATAGCATTTCTTACTTCAAATGCTTGTCACTGGAAGCTTACCTTTCTTGTGGGGTATGGTTACTTTTGCCCTTTTTCTGAGTCAATTTTTTAAGGAAGGAAAGGTAGACAGCAACTTTGAACCAAGGTGAGTCAGCAGTTTTATCACAAGAAATTATAATTCATTTTAGTGACCCATCCCAGCTGCTGGCTTTGAAAGAGGAACAAAGTGCCATATTCAACATAGAACTCTACATAAGCAGTACAAAAAGTGCTTCAGAGGATGAGTGACCGAGGTGGGGACCTTGTGTTGTTTTTCCTCAGGAGCTGCAGGGCCCAGGCTACTCCTCAGCTTCTGCTTCAGGCAAGCTGCAGCACACTGTGCCTCACTCCCCCCTGCTCTCTGCTGTCTGGCCACATGCCCTGCACCTGCCCAGCTCTGCCCCTCAGGTGAGTGCCTGCCTCAGCATGGACACCAGCATGTCCCAAACAGCAAAGATAACGTGGAATTTCTATGTGGGAGAAGATCTGCTCAGAGCATCCAAGAGCAAATTCCTAACATCAAAGGTGAAATAATTCCTGTAGCTTCACATGTGCTGTGTCCTTTCAGATTTTTTTTGGTGTAAAAAATAATGGGACAACTATAAAATCCTATAGATTGTGCTTTGGTTTTTGCCTTCTTTTTTTTTTCTTTTTTTTTTTTCTGTAAATCACATTTGACAGTGAAAATAGATTTGTGCATAGTTGATACATTTAATCATCTGCTCAATATTTGAATCTTCCTCCAACCTGGCTTCCATTGATTTTGATCAGTTTTATCCACATCATTTCTCTTCCTTTTGGTTTTGTATGTTTACCTTTAGATTTGAATGAAATACACTGATTTTTCATTACAAAAAACATCAACTCTAACCTCTCATAAAAAAAATTCTCTACCTATTTTCTTTATAGATTTTGTGTAAATCTCCTGAAGTAGCTTGATGTATCTCCCAGGTATTTTCATTAATTTCAGCCTCAAGTTAGTGCAGGGCATTTTTCAGGAATCTTTTCTGGTTTGCTTCCTGCTGTGGTGGCAAGCATTTACATCAAAGAACAAAGGATAGTTCCTTCTGTGAAATCCCTGCAGCATCAGGCACTCCCATTCTCTCTTCTCACAGTTAATCAATTTATACTTCTGAAGATAAAGAAGGAAAAAGGACTTATTTTTAATTTAGTACTACAGTGAGGACCCAACAGGTTGCAGGAGCACTTGAATCCAAGTCTACTTTAATCTTCTTGGTTCCTGCATCATTAGTTACTGTACAAAATGAAGCAGCTCCAACACTTGAGACAGACTCTGCTGCGTGATAGTCTGGTTTCCTAGCTGGAATGTGGAAAAGGAGGATTTGGTCTGGTTTGGTGTCACTTTGACCCATTATGAAGCTGAGGATTTGTTCCTCATATAAGCCTTGCTGAAACCAGTGTGTTCACATGAAAAAATACCTTTTTTAAAAAATGAAAATGGGGTAGCAAAGTTTTTCCAAAGTTCCAAGTTTTTCCATCCCCAGATGGAACAAAGGTCAGTGGGAACAGTGCTTTGAACATGTGAAATGCTGAAAAATCCTGTTCTCAGCAGTGAAAAATCCAGTTTTCACTGAAACCAAGGGTTCTTTGAACCAGGCCTTTGCCTCAAGTCCTGAGCACTAAAATGAGAATAATATTGCACTTGATGTCCAGGATGGCTGTGGCAATCAAGGGGTTTGTATCTGCAGACAGCTCAGCTGCTGCAGAGTTTGCATGGCAAACATGGAATGAGTTTGCCTGGCAAACACCCCCAGGTGCTCCTGTGTCTCCCTTCAGCCCTGTGTCTGTGTCCTGTAGAGCAGTACCCAGGGTCATGGGTTAAAAAGGACAAAACAAGAGTCAAGGGGGAGAAAATACATGCATTTGGATGAGTTGAGCTAAGAAGTGACAACAGAGTGCCTTTGTAAATACTTTCTAACTGAATTATTTTATTTCAGAAGCCTACCAAGCTGGACATTTTGAAGGAAGAACCATTGCAGGATCTGAAGAGGATTCTTCAAGAATTAACAAGCTCAGACAGTGAACTTCCCTCTGTGGATCTCAGCAGCCATGGGGGGAGAAAATCCCCTTTAACAACCATGAGGAATGCAGTGTAAGAATAATAGATTTATTTCTGTTGTGTGCTGTGTGCTTACAGTGCCCTCTGAAACGGGGATCTGGCTCTTGACATGCTTCAGGAGCAGTGTGGGATGTGTTCTTGCAAGGTCAGGTTTACACATAAGCTTGAGATAATCTGGAAGCTTCCAAAGCTTCTGTTGTTTGCCAGGTTGCTCAGATGCTTTAGGTGGAAGGGAAATAGGTGACCACACCATTTGCCTTTAGTGCTTGCTTTTATTTTTGGTCAGAACTCCTTTCTTCTTTTTCTGCCTTATGTGAATATCCAAATGCAGGATTTTTTTTTTTTTTTTTTTACCAAACACGTGATAATGACAGCAGTACATGAAGTTGAAAAATCAATACAGCACAAATTCTGATGTTTCTAATCCAGAACATAAGGATACTTCATAAAAGAAAATAGAATTAATGAATTTTGGTTAGGATTAAATCAAAACTGCAGCTGGAGAGGCTGCTACTGCAAGCACAGTGGAAAAGCACGTTTTAGGACAGTGCAAAGTGCTTTGACTCAGCTGAGTAACCTGCTTCTCACATTACTCATTTGAGGTTCAGTTTCTAAGGCTTTTTTAATACAGCCCTAATCCTGAGCTTGTTTGTTTTGTTTTATTCCTAATGCTAAGAGCTTCCTGGGGATTATAAAACAAAGCTTTCGTGTCACTTTCATCCCTCTAAGCAAGAGCTCTGTAACATATTTACATTGTTTGCTTTTCATTTCCATGGATAAGACCTGGAGACTCCATATGAGAGCTTCACATTCTCACTGTGGGTGCTGGCTAGCATGACCAAACTTTAGCATAACCCTGCCAGAATGCAGGTTTTGCCCTCATTTTGCTTTCAGGGATCCTTCCTGCTCACATCCCACAGGTCTTCAGTCCCAGGATATTTCCCTGCTTCTTATGTCCCTTGGCAAGTTTTCCCTGGCAGCACTGATGTCAAACTAGAACATTACAGAATATTATAAAGAATCTAGTCCCAATAGAGTATATTTTCCTGGCAATTTACTCAAATACCTCTTAGCAGGTGCTGTTACTAAAAGGTCTTTATTGCACTTGCTACAAAATCTCTATTTTGTTGGAAAACACCCAAAATTGATAACTTCCATGTTACTTTTCTAATTGGCATCAATAGCATTGTCACGTTTTTGGAGCCTTCATTTAGGCTCTTGAGTTCTTTATTTGGATATTTAGTTATGGATAGGCTTTTTAGAGGAATAAGAAAATGCTGTTGGTTTCCTTCCAAGTACTGGATGGTCAATGCCTTTTAAACTGTGATGACATGAATTTTGTTATCCAAAAGAAATAAGAGGATGTGGCTTTGAGCAGCAAGGTTTGAAGATATTAATTTTAACTACCTTCTCTTTTCTTGCCCAGAGATTATCCATTCTGTGAAAATTGCCTGTGGACACTGTTATTGTTGTCTATTTAGAATTTAGGCTCTGTTCCTTGTGAGGAGTAACTGCTTTGAGTATTCTTTTGTTACTTCTGAGTATTAAAGAAAATCTCCTGGGTAGTTGCTGTCTGCCTTCTGGCAAACCAACTGCAGCATCCAGGGATTTTCCTAGTATCCAAAAGAGCTACAAGTAGGGGTTTTTTATCTAGAAGACTTGGGAAGTAGTTGAGTTTGTAATGGGCAGAGGGTCTTGAGGTGTGAGCAGCCATGATAGTCCCTGTTTGGGCAGTAAACAAGGAATAGAGAGCAGAACAAAAGCCATTCTGACATGCCGGTGACTTTGACAGAAATAAGCATGTTTTGTGAGGAGGCCTCAGTCTCCTGCTTGCACGGGGGTCCCTCCTCAGGTGTGTGCTCGCTGCTCTTTGCTTGGACATCTCCTAGGAAATGCATCCACCTGCTCGGCAGCACCTCGGTGCACATCCTCCCCCAGGCAAGTCCCTTGGGAGGGCACACAGAGCCACGTCTCCAGTACACTTGCTCTTCACTACCCCAGCTGATGAGCTTGCAGCTGGCCCTGCTGCCTCACCTGAGCACAGCCCAGCCCCAGGGAAGCTTGGCTCTCCACAGGGAGCAGCCACAGCCCCAGGAATAGGTACATCCAATCCCACATCCTGAGCAGGGTGCCTTCACCCTCCCCCAGTTCTGTTCAGGCAGAAGGTTTATTCTGTGATAAATGAATTGTGAGTAAAGCATAGCAGCTAATTAATCTATTATGCAATCAGAAGATAAATTCCATGCACCTCTAACTTTAAGGCCTGGTCAATTGCCTTATTCAAATTAAAAGGCTGTAAGGATGCTTGACATCAGTCCTTGGAGTAAAAAATGTTTGTAATAGCTGTTGTGGTTCCTGTAACACATTTAGTCAAGTTCTGCATTTCACTGAAAATGTTGGTGTAGATTTTATTTCATAAGCACTTCAATTTAAAGGGAATGTTTAGATAATTTATAGTGGACTTTTTTTGTTATTATTGATGATAATATTGTTACTATTTTTTCTAGCTTGTGAGCTCACACCAAAGAGGCTACAGAACGAGATGGAAAGCCTGCAAAACCTGGTGGAACCATCACAGATAAAAAACCAAGGTGCCAGTATTTACCAAAAATATTCCTGTTTTATTGAAAAAACACACATTCTCCAGGAACTGTTCTTGGTACCTGCCGGAGCACTACCTGTGCTTTTACTAGCACACACTACTTTTACCAGCAGTACCCACTTGTGCATTATCCTGCTCGTGGGAGAGTAATTAGATTAACTCCACAATGCCCCTTAACTCTAATGAGCTTCAGGATCCTTAACATGTCAAACATGGCAGCTGCTCAGGGGTGTCCTCGTGTGCTGTCATGGCCAATTACAGGGAATTTTTGACACGCTGACGATGCCTTCATGGAAACTGCAACATTTCCAAAACTTAGTTGCATGAGCTCCTGGCATGGCAGGATGCCAAATGAGATGGGGTTTATTTTCTCTGCACTTTTTCTTGTTGCATATTCCAGCCTCCTCCCCTCTTCTCCTTTAAGGTCTCTTAAGTTGCACAGATTTGGGAAATTATTATTTCCTCTCATTGCACAGTGCATTTGTGTCAGGGACATAGAAGCGACCTGATGTAGGTAAAACGAATCAAGTTATTTATATAAATAGGTCGAAGGTAACTGTTGTCATTTCTGTTCTTTGCCATCCATTAATATCCTCAGTGATTTTTCTACATTCACATCAAGAATTGCAAACTGAAGCTGCATTTGTAAGGGCGTTGTAGGTACAGCCTAACTTGTTGTGGGAGGACTTTGTGAAGCTTCAGCTGGCTGCACCTGAGACCTCAGCCTTTGAAACATAAGGTGGTGTTCAGCTAATCTGTTCTGCTATTTTCAGCCATGTCTCCAGTGATCAGAACTCAGGAGGTGAAGACCAAGAAATCCAAGGAAAAGGAGAGAAAGCTGTCCTAGTGAAGGCACTGTATGCATTAGTGATTGCTTTCCTGTAGGTACATTGTGTTTACAATGCATTATGTTTTTAAAGATTAGTAATAAAAGCCCTTACAATTTTTTAACTCTTGTTTTAAATGAGCAGGAAGTACAGAGTAGAAAGGGACCTGAAGGATAATCTCATTCCAACCCCCTGCCATGGGCAGGGACACCTTCCATATCCCAGGTTGCTCCAAGCCCCATCCAAAGTGACCTCAGACACTTCCAGGGATGGAGCAGCCACAGCTTCTGTGGGCACCCAGTGCCAGGGCCTCAGCACCCTCACAGGGAAGAATTCCTCCCGATGTCTAAACTAAATTCTTCCTGTTGAAGCTTGAATTCCATACTGTATCATGATTCATTTAAGGAGAATGGACTCATCCAACTTTAGCTGGAGTCTTGTGTGGGGAGGAGAAATTACTGAGCTGTTCTTAAGCTGACCTCAGTTACTGCCAACAGTATTTTAATTGGAGGAATTTTTTTAGGTTTCCTAATGATTTTTTTGCACTGTTTCTGATACTTTTTGGAACAGTGTTGCAAGCTCAGTCAAAAGATTAGTAAAAGCATCTCCCCTTTCCTAGAAAATGAAAGGATTGGTTTAGATGGCACGTGTATCACAGTTCGGACTTGCCACAAATATTGGACAAATCTTCCAACATTTTCTCAAGGGGAGAGTCAGGTGTAGAAACTAAGAACCCTTGGGAAAGGTCACTGCTAAGTGCACTCCCAGTTGTGTTCAAGGAGCCAAGCTAAAAAAGAGTTTCAGAAGCTGCAGCTGTGTGCCAAGGGCAGGGAGCAGGTGGAAGGGTCAGACAGCCAGAGAGAAGGGAGGGACATCTGCCAGTGCAAAACAGCAGCTTAACATCCTTTTGCTGGCATCCAGCAGAGTTGGGGACAGGTCTGGGCTTCCCCCCGCCACCAGCAGCAGGCAAGGTACAGGCTGGTAGACGCACGAGCCTTAGAGCAGCTGAATACATGCAGCCCCAGCAGCACTTGTTATTCCATGTCCTGCAGGTGGATGGCACAGCAGGACTGCTGGGCCAAGCTTGCCCACAGCAAGGACACCACAGATGGCAACCAGCCCCTGGGAGAGAAAACCTAACAGCAGGCTCATACGTGGAGAGACTCCAAAGGGTGAGTTCAACTCCCAGAGACAATGTGGGATGGGCATGGGTTTTGCAAAGCAAAATAGCTGCAGTGAAGGTTTTTGCAGGAGACTTTAAAATGGTTCATGCCCAGTCCCTTCAGGCTGCTTGCACAGTTCACCATCCAGCTGCAGCATTCAGCATTTGTGCGTCAAACTATGTGACAAAAAGGAACAGTTTGTGTTTCACATAAAAGTAATCAAATTGATTTGACCGAAGTTGACTGTCAGGGGTATGAGCAGGTGAACTTTAAAGGTAGCTCTGTGGTTGCAGGCTTTGCCAAGCTGTGAGTGAGACAGTTTATTGTTTGCTTGGAGGTGTCCTGAGCCACTGGCTGTTAGAGCCACGCAGGAATGTCAACAATAAGTTGTTTCTCACATGTAGCTGCACTGGTCTCACAGCCAGGACATTGCATTAGACAGCTATCAGCCATTCCAGCAGCATCTTTTTTATGTAGCAAGGCAACTTGGTTTTAATCTGCTCTCAGCTTTGAGGAAACAGATTGTTCAATAATGAGAACACACACCTGTGAACTTGGAGAAAATAGGAATAGGTTTCTCCAGAGAAGCTGAAATCCAGATTTCTTTCTTTCACCATACCCAAACCGTTTCATTTACATAGCATAGGTCCTGCTGGGAATGGCATAATAATTTAGAGGCTTTTCTAGCAAAAGCTTAGTGCAGATCTTTGTAGAAACCCTAGCTGGTCCTTCAGCAAGGTGATACAATCATGAGGACTGTGAGTTGTCTGTGGGCTCAAAGTACTGGGTGCTTAATGAAAAAAATAAATTGTTCTCAATTTGAAAGACTTCTCGGGGTTGGTCTGTTTGACATGTTCACCATTGCATTAGAGAACCTATTTAGCATAGGTTAAGTAGCTTTCTAGTGAATAACTTAATCTAATAGCACAGTTAATCTCCTCAGACAAGCCTCAGGCGTCTGTATAAATACGCTCAGGCGGCAGCTTTGACTTCAGGGATTTCTGAGGATCACCTTCTATTGCTGCTGAATATTACCTATAGTGTCCATTTCAGTTTCTTGTTAGAAAAGGCAAGTGCTGAGAATGCAGCTGAGGTTGTTCTACTGAATAAAAATCCAAATCCCAACTTGCCAGTGCGCTTGCTGCTTGGCCTAAGTGTCTCTCTCCCTCCTCACCCTCCCCTCAGTATCCTCCCAGGAGTTCTTTGAGCTATTTTGTGGCCAGATCTGCAGGAGCAGGCAGCCCAACCCTCCCTCATTGAACAGCTGGTATCCAAGTCCCAGTAAGAACGTTTCCAACACTTGTTCTTCCCAGCAGCTCTAGCACTGTCCCACCAACTGGATGCCCATTAACCCACCAGATGCAGGAGGTCAGCTCTGAAGTTCATCCTCCAGTCTTTCACCAAAGCCATTCTATTTCACACATCCAGGCTGCTCCACTGCACAGAGCAGGAAGGAATTAGCACAAGCATTTAGTGATGTGCTTTTTGAAGTGCTTCTTCCAAACCCAAGTTGTAATTTGTGTACTTGCAGATCTACAAAACTCTGCTCTCCCAGACCAAGCTCACTGAAGGCAAAGGCTGTTTGCAGGCTTGGTCTTGCAATGCTTGGTTCAGCATTATGAAAAGAGGAGCCTGCTCAAGTGGCAGCACGTATTTGTACCCAAAAATACAAAAGGCAGGGAAGCAGGGCAGCTTTCTGCTTCTATCATATAAAGATACCAACTAGCTGATGCTGAAACTATTCTACTTCATCTGGCTTACTAGAAGGCCACAACTTAAAATAACTTCAAGGTGAAAGGCTTAGTCTTAAAAAAAATATTTACAAGTTTAAGCCGAGTATTCGCTAACAATATTATGGTGTTGTTCATCAGTATGCCACCCCACTCTGTTCCAGCCCAAACCCTATTCCCTGGCCATCCCAGCATTCCAGGCTTTTTTTAAAGCCTACTCCCACCCTGACAAAGTAATTCATTAAGCCCAGACAGCCCTTTGTGACCTTTGCTCTCCCCTCAGCAGGAGTGGAGCTGCCTGCCAAGCCTTTCATTTGAGCCGAGGTGATTGCTGGACAGTAGGGGGTAGAGAATGAACTATTTTGGGGTTCAACCTTTTGTTACTCCAAGAGGGAGGGCCACTTCTCAGCACTTCCTTAGCACTAAGATTTCAGGTCAAGTGGCTCACTTGGATCAAAGTTAGCAAAATGAGTGAGGTCACTGGTCAACTGATAATGAACTGTCAATCTGAAAATGTTTATTGTTTCCTTAATACATTACATAAATTAAAACACTTAAGTTCCTGTTACAGTGTTGGTAACCACACCTCCCAGTACGCTTCCCAAGCCCAAGCAGTGGGTAACCAAGATGCATCCCATAGCCCCACTCAAAGCAACACTAACTCAAGTCCAGGGTCCAGATCCACCTGGACAGGCAGGTGCTTGGAATGCTGCTCATGCCTTCTTAGCCTACCTTGTGTCTCTTCAGCGTGCACTTAAAGTTGATTTTTCAGGTTGCCAAAAGATTTCCTAAAGAGATCTGCTGCTTACGCGGTTCGATACGGGATTTCCAGAGCTCTGCACTCGAGAGGGTCTCCTAGAGAAGAAGGGGAGCCCCCCTAAGGTTTAGGGGCTCGGTGGTTCACCTAGGCAGGTCTGCCACTAGATCAGCAGCTTCCATGTTCCCATTAATGGTATCCCCACCACTGATGAACAATTTGATCTTCGTGTTCAGTCACTAGGGTCCTGTTACCACATTCTTCCCAGCGTCTGACCTTGCCATTCTCCACCAAGATAAATTTCCACTCCACTCTGGTGTCCACGGGCAGACTGATGGATTCGGACCAGAAGCCATCCTTGTCGCGCTTGAGGGGGACGTAGCTGTGCCACTGGCCCAGGCACTCGTGGTCCCCGGTGACACCGATGAGCTGCGCCTCGGAGTGGGTGATGTAGTGCACACGGAAAGCCACGTGGATATTCTGGAACATGGGGGGCACGGCTGCAACTCGCTTTGCTTTCGAGTCCCCGTCACAGCAGTCTCCTGGTTCCCATTCCTTGCTGTCTGAGTCTTCCATGCTGCCATCCTTCCCTTCAGCCAGGTGCTCAGAAACAACTTCCCACTCTTCATGGTCCAAGTCCCTCCTCTCAGCTGGCTGACACGGCTGCTCCTCGCTTCTGTCCTTACACTCATCGTCAGAGGCCCCTGCCAAGTTCATCACGCACCATCCGTCACTTGCCTGTCCCACCTGGGCTTCCAGCTCGCCTGCCTGGCTCCCGGCCGTATCAGCTGGATGCTGCTCCCCCGGGTCCGTGACACCGCGCTTCGGGATCAGCTGCTCCAGCTCTACAGGTTCGCCCAAAACTGCACCGCTCGGGACATGGTTAAGCTCTTCCCTTGAAACAGCCGCCAGATCCTCTCCTGGATTCGAAGGGCCGGACGGGGCAGCAGCCGCCGCCTGCCGCCGCCCCGCAGCATCCTCTGCAAGTGACATTGAGGGAGAACGGGTTAAGCTGAGCGCCGGCAAGCCCAAGTCCTCGCAGGCTCGGCCAGCCCGGGACACCCCCGGCATCGCCTCCCCATCCCGGTACCTGTGGTCACCGCCCCCGCGCTCGCCCGCCGGGGCCCCTCTCCGCCGGCCGCCGCCTCCTCGCCGCCCGCCTCGGCTCGCCCGTCGCTGTC